>BMAC01000074.1:1235477-1258250 GCA_014905375.1 Phtheirospermum japonicum
AAATCTCTAAGTGGTTCCCACTCATCGAGTAGATGATTTCTATGGTATAGCGTACAACATTAATCCTTAAGACCCAGACCTCACCGTGACTTCACTAGAGGACAGGCTATGTTGTGACCTGTCTCTGTGTCTCCTTTGGAGGCCGATCAAAAGGGGCAACGTTCACATAGTCGGGAATCTAGTGGGAAGTCTGTGCATGGTAGTAGGGGATTCGGACGCATGATAAGTCATGGATGTCCTGTGTGTTCTGATGGTTGATAAATCCTCGGAGTCTCTGGCCAGAGCTGATAGTGGGGTGTTTAGAGAAATGTGTTTCTCTAAGTCACACACGAACGGATTATCTTGAAACCTAGAACGTACACACAGTTATTGAACTAGAAAGAGGTCTCGATGAACCAATACCTCTTGTTCAATCGGGGACATAGATCGCGAAGGGATCGTCTAGGTGAGGGAGTTCAGTGAACTCATCTTATGAGCACCTACTTATGTATGTCGATGTCCAGACACCGTGACCGATGAGATGCGGTCCACATACACTAAGTACTAGTCTTAATGGAAAAGGCATGTATCCTCATTATGGCGTAACCCTTCGACTAGGAACAAGTTCGATGAGTTACATTACGTGCTAGATTATCTCACGATTCTACTAGACCAATCTACCGTAATAAAGTAACTTCATCAGGACCATACCTATGCAACTAGCATGGGACAAAAGATATGGAATGCCAATAAGTATAAAAGATATTATTACGAATAAAAACCGATTGTATTACTAGAGAATAGTCAGACCACAGCCACAAGTTGGCTTGTTGGTCACCTTATTCCAACAGTAATAACAACGATAATGATTTAAATTACGAGCAATGAAATCAAAGGTTTTAAAAATATTATTAAAACGGGGGTCTAGGGCTCTAGAATTGTCTCCAATATCATTTGGCATTTCATCGAACACTTAATATACGAGTTGGGGTTGTCAATCCTAACTTGTAGATTAAACGCCCGAAAATCCCAATCAATGTTTCTAAATGATTCTATGCACTAGACCCGTAATTCTTAACTAAAAACCATCGACAAATCCAATATCACAAAATCAAAACACGAACTAATCATGATTGAATAAGAAAGTAACAATACTGAACACTTAACATCCATCAACAATTAAAATAAAACCAAACACAAGAGAATCGATAGTTCTAAACATTCGTATAAAATCACAAGATAAATGCAACAAATGAATAACAAAAGATTACCTAATTTAGAGAAGTTCCAATAATCCTCGAGATCAAAAGATGATTCTACAAACTAAGCTAAGAAAAACTAGAATTTAAATCTATAAAGTGGAAAGGGAATATAAAATGAAGAAAGATTCAAGAACGCTCTTGGGTTGTCATCCCCAAGAGGTTTAGGAATGTCTTCTTGTCATAGTCTGTCACGGACTAGATGGTGAATAGTGGATCATCCCGCCTATGGCTGAGGTTCTGGCCTTTTTGTGGGATAATTTCATTTTTGGTCCATTATGTTGGCCATATTCCACAAAAGGTACGTGATGTTGGCCAGCATCAAATCACGTCTTCTAAGTTGGCAAATTCATCAAATAAGGTCCATTTTTATCACGTTCGGGCCCAAATGCTGACGTGACATGATTATTTAATTTCTTATAATTTTTAATTTTAAATATTAAATGGAAAAAGTCATTTTTGACCTTCCCATTTACTATCTTTCCTTTATTTCTAAATTAATTTCCATATGCATTTTGGAAATAAATGAGGAAAAAAAAATCAGAGAATCAATTACACAAAATAATATGTATTGTTTTCCTATTTTTTTATTTCCATAATAAAAAAGAAAATCCAAAATCAACAACACTTGAAAATTCACCAAGGGGAAAATAAATCACACACAATCTTATAGAATAAAATTAACAAACACACACTCTTCTCACAAAAAAAAGATCATTTTTTCCTCTACTTACTGACCGCAGAGAGATGAACAGTATAGATCGGCGATCAGACGGGGAGCTTTTCAACAGACGGAGGATAATTGCTCACATCTATGAAATTATCATTACCGAAATAAGAATTAAAGCTCGACATATGAACGGATCCGAGTGGTGAGCATGAGCAGACGGTCGTGCGCCTCCTCCTCGTCCTCGTCCTCGCCATCGGTCTCGACGTTGACGCACGAGCACTGATTGAGGGAGGCGAAGAACGCCACCACGACGCTGGCACCGAGACACCGGGCAAATTTTTGTTCAGGTGGTGATCAGTTGGAAAAATTTCTAGGGCGACGAAGAATTTCTAGGGCAAATTTCTTTCCTTTTTTTATCACTTTGTCGGTCAAACGGTATAAATTATCTGGTTGACCTCTGATTTTGGTGGTAATAAAGCTTTTATTCATTGTTATATTATACTGATGGCCGAAAATATAATCACACTTCAACTACATCAGCATAACTAATCAAAATTGAAAATATTTTATTGAAATATTTTTCAAGACATCAGTGCTTTCAATGATTGAAATTAGTCATTACGAAAAAAAATACATGAAAATTAATTTAGAAATAAATGAAAAAAAATTAAATGGAAGGATAAAAATGACTTTTTTCTCTATTTAATATTTAAAATCATGCCACGTCAGCATTTGGGCCCGAACGTGATAAAAATGGACCTTATTTGATTAATTTTCCAACTTAGAAGACGTGATTTGATGTTGGCCAACATCACGTACCTTTTGTGGAAAATGACCAACATAATGGATTAAAAATGAAATTATCCCGCCTCTTTGTAGTCTCCCAAACCCTCCTTTTCCGCATGGGTAACTGAAAGATCTTTTGAAATCACGAGTTGTATCGTTCGCATCCGACCGGATGGGATCACTGTCAGCCAATCCGGCCGGATGTCAGATCCATCCGACTGGATGTGAGTCTATTGTCAGCCAATCCGACCGGATGTGAGTCCAGTGCCAGCCAATCCGGTCGGATGTCAGATCCATTTGACCAGATGAGTGTCCTTGTGGCTACTTCTTAACACTGACTTTCTCGTCCTTGTCTCTCGATTCTCGTAACGATTTACGAACTTTATCCTCTTAAAATCTGAGGTTCGTCAAGCGCTCTAGCTGCACAAGAACACACATAAGTCATCTCAAAAGTACCAATAAACGATCGTATAATCGGAAAGTTAAGTAAAAAACTATTGAATGCAAAATTATGCAAAATAGCCTAATTTCAAACCGAAAAAGAAAACAAAACGACTCATTTATTAACGCAGATTTGTCCTTATTTTTATTAGTATTTAAGTTCTTTTTTCTATTAGTTTTTGGTATAAGTTGGATGATTTGAGCTTAATTCCGTATTTTTATACTTCTATCTTATTGTACCATATTTTGATCATAATTGATGAGAATAGGTGATTATTCGTTGTTTTTCACCTTACAGCTAAGTAACCGGAAGAATTCAGCGAGTAAATAGATGAAGTTCGATGTTCAAAAGTGGAGAAAGAGCTTTTCGGTAAATAAGTAGTAGAAAGATCGAGAAAATGAGATGTACTCTCAGTCGCATCGATCGACGTGGATCCTGCCCACGACGGTCGACACTCAGTCGACGCCAAGCCGACGCAACTCTCTGAAGCGTCGATCAAAGAGTGCGTCTGTCGACGCCAAGCCGACGCAACTTGCTGTTGCATCGATCCATGACCACGTCAGTCGACAGCCCCTCCCAATCGACGCGAGCGCATAGGCAGCGTCAACGCCGAGTTCCAGCGTGCGTCGATCGACGCGAAGTCGACGTGGCTGCCCAGAAATGTATTTTTAGGGTTTCTTGTGCGCCAAGACATGCTATATCTATAAATACCCTTCATATTTCGGTTTTTAAAAGGGAGAGACGACTATCTAGGGTTAGAGAGCACAGAAACAATGCGCTTACACACTCCGTTACGAAGATAGAGATCGAGATTGAAGATTCAAGACCGTTACGTTCAAGATTCACTTTAAATCAAGATCTCTGCTCCAACTCTGGATTAGCTGGAGATTTTTACCGCTTTTACTAGTTTAAATAAGTTTCCTAAACTCTTAATTTCTTTATTAGTTAATTCTTATTTAATTCTTTGTGAATTCTCGAGTTAGATAATTAGCTTTTGATTTACTTTATTCTTAATACTTTAGATACTTTGGATTCATCAAGTTATTTATGCGAACTAGTTTATGCTTAATTTTCTGTATTAGATTATTATGATTCAATTGTTTCATGATAGTTTCTTTTATTCATGCTCTTAGATTTGTTTAAATTATTTATAAGAGTCGATTAGGTTTAATTCATCTTTGCGCTTTATTGATAGTTTCATTACTGTTCTTAGTGGTAATCTAGTTTAAGATAATTAGTTTAGTTAATTTTAAATTCAATATTATTTTAGTTTATAATGATCGAATCAAAATATTCAAAAACCCCAATGTGTATGTATTTTATATTATTTATTTAATTGAGAAAATCATCCAAGAAACCGAATAATTGTCCTCGAGAGAATTGACTTGAGTCAAACCCACCACCCTACAAGTTCCTCGTACTCTTGCGAGCAAGCTTGCGTGTTTTTAAATTAAATATATTAAAAAGGGTGCACAAAAGTTTGGATCAAAAATTTGGCGACGTTGCCGGGGACATTAAGTAGGAATTAAGGATGTTTTTCATTTTATTTTCTATTTAGTCGTTATTTGTATAATTACACTTGGTTTGGATTTTTTCCACTTGGTACGTTGATTTGTTGTTGAGTTTATGCAAGGTAGACGATCACTTCGACGCGATCTTGCACCATTTATTGACAACATCCATCTTTCGAATCCACCAAGACCAAGGCCCCTTTTCATTACCGAGAGCGTTTCGTCTACAACTACTGATTTTGTTTGCGACGATATCCCTGAGGCAATGTTAGGAGCACAATCAATCCGGAACAGTGATTCCCCACCAATATCACCACCACGTCACATTCGAAACGGGTATGGTAGTGAACCCATCATTATGCAAGGACAACCACAACCCCGAGCTTATTGGGCTAATTATCAGCAAAACATGGAGAATATGAGACGAGACGCGGGGAGAAATGAAGGAGTTAACCAACAGCATAACGAAGAACCAAATCGCCAACTTAACAACGTAGATGATCATCAACCTAACATGGCGAATATAAGACAAAATGAAGAGAGAAGCAACGATGCCAATCGTCGGCGCAACATCGAGAACGTGGCATTAAGAAATGACGAATTTCATCAGCATAACGAGTATGCTAACAATCATAGACGGGTAGATGATTGGTTGGCGAACGAAAACCATGGCTACGAACAAGAAAATTTTGAGAGGAGATACGAGCGCGAGAATAATTACGAAAGAAACGCATATGACAATCGCCACTAAGGACCTAATGACCGAGTTAGAGAACCGAGGGGAGATCGTGCACCTAGACAACGCGATTTGGCGTGTCCAAAGGTTGTACCTTTTAGGTCCAATATTGTTCTTGGACCAACCCTAAGGGAAGTGGAGATTAAACCACATCAACTTAATTTACTCCCGACCTTCGACGGAGGAGCCCATGAAGACCCTTTGGCATTTTGAACTATTTTGTTGATGAAGTTGGTAGATTTGTGGTTCATGGCCTTAACCAAGAGGAGGTGCGAATGATTTGTTTCCCGTATAGCATGAAGGACAAAGCGAAGTCATGGCTACTATCCCTAGAACCTAGTTTGTTGACTGACTGGGAGATGATAAGCGAGAAGTTTTTGAATTAGTACTATTTAACACAAACAACGGGGCATCTTCGGAGGCAAATTGCTACCTTTGAACAGTTGGAAGGAGAACTATTACATGAAATGTGGGAACGTTACAAGACGCTTTTGCAAGCTTGCCTCCACCACAACTACTCTCCGGAGATGACTAGCCAATTTTTCTTCGATGGATTGTTGGACCATGGAAAAAGAGAAGTTGAGATAGCAGCAGGAGGAGATTTCGGAGATTTAACGGCCTTCGAGGCAAGACGAGTGTTTGAGAAGCAAAGCGAGAAATCAAGACAAACCAACTCTCGGCCTCGTAAATTAAAATTTAATGAGATATCTATCCCCAATCCTGATTTAGATAATGGCAAATTAGTGAAGGCGAAATGCGAGGAGATATTTGATGAGAAATTAGCACCTTGGAAAGCCGAGCGGGAGAGCAAGACCTCTTCAAAAAAGGTTACTGCGACGTGTCACCAATGCGAATCCCCCTACCATTTAGCAGACATGTCTCCAAACAATGTTGATCATCATGAAGACATCAACGCAATCCAGAATTATTCAAATCAAGGGCCCAGGAAGTTTACCGCGCAATGTGAGAATCCTCTTTTTAAGTGGGGCCCAGGAAGTCCGAATTATATGCCACCTGATCCGCAATACCCAACACCACATGCACAAGAACCATTTCCACCACCACAAAATAATTTCCATACGCAAGGGCAGGTGCCTACAACAGTTCAATCAACTGATCAGCTTTTGGTTTGGCAGCAGAATCAAGTGGCCGAAACTATTAAAAACCGACATGGACTCGCGGACGTTCGAAATGAAATCACTGACATGAAAAAGGCTATTCTTGAGAATACATCTAGTCAGAGGAAACTTGAAACAACAATAGGTCAATTATCGACTCACCTAGCCAAGCTCTCAGACGAGAAAGGAAAACTTCCAAGCCAAGCAGAACAGGCGTCGGCAGTTCATTTCCTTCGCAGTGGAAAGAAGATCGATAACGGAGTAGTAGACCGAGATGATGAGGTCGAGATCGAGGATAAAACACTAACTCCTAGTAAGGGCAATGATTCTAAACCAGTAGATCAGCTGTATAAATCTTCTAATCGATATATTCCCAGATCCATTCAAGGGACAATTCTGAATAACGCCCTTGGCAAAGATGATGTTCCTAAACCATCACCGCCGAAGAAATTAAAGACGCCAATCAAGGATACCATCCCTTTTCCAAGCCGTTTGCGTCAAGCTAAAGAGAACAAAAGGTTCATGGAACTATATAACTTATTGAAGAACGTCAATATAACCTTGCCACTTTTGGAGGTAATCAAAATAATGCCTGCCTATGTGAAGTTTTTCAAAGAACTTGCTTCAAGGGAGAGACGCTTGGCGACAAACCAATTTATAACACTGCCAAAAGAAGTTAGCGAGGTTTTCAAGAATCCATTACCACCTAAGGAATGCAATCCTGGAAGTTTCTGCATTATTTCTGCATTACTATTTCATTGTCTAATGGACAACAATCAAAAGGAATGTTGGATTTTAGAGCAGGAGTTAATCTAATGACTTATTCACTTTATCAAGAATTTGATCTTGGACCACTGAAGCCGATGACCATGCGACTACAGTTGGCTGATTTTGTAGTGTTGGACGTTGGCAAAGTGCCGGTTGCGAGCACGGAGCATAACATTTTACTGGGGCGCCCGTTTATGTCTACCACCCATACATTGATTGATGTTCACAAGAGAAGAATGACGATGACTGTTTTGGGCGAATCGGTGATATTTTCTCTAAAGGATATTCAAAACACTCCTACTCCTGCCATGCTAGATGATTGTTCATTTGTTGATCCCATTGCATCATGCATTCACGAGCTAAAGGGAGTCGTGGTTGTGGACGAATTAGGCGACGAGGACAACACAGCATTTCCAAGGAAGGAGGGGGATATACTAGAAGTTGACTTAAGTGAAGAGTTTGATGAATTTGATAACGAGAAGCATTTGAGTGGGGAAGATTTGATCGAGTTACTGGGTATTGACATAAACGATATTATTGAAGAATTTCAAGATGAGTTAGATGTGGAGAGCAAAGCACCTAAATTCGAGTACGAGATGGAGTTGAAGCCACCAACAAATCATGGTGTGTACGATTCCCTCGACCCCAACAAAAATTTTGACTATGCAAGGAACAAGGGCGAGGCATTCGACAACACTTAGATGCCAAATAAGAAGAAATCGAAAGAGGTTCGCACTAAGGAAGTTATAAACTTGTAGTATGAGGTTGGTCAATTAGTGCTGTATAATCATAATCGTAAATTTGATCCAACCAATCTCAAATCCGAATGGAGTGAACCGTTTTTAGTTAAAGAATTGGATGAGTATGGAGTAGCCACTCTATACAATGAGCGTGACAAGACGCATTTCCAAGTTTATAAGCATCAAATTAAGCCTTATTACTAGAACTGTATGAAGAGTCGAAATGATAGCGTCGAGCAAGCGACATTAAAATTTGCACTTCTCGGGAGGCAACCCGAGCTTTTTGTATCCTTTTTGTATATTAATTTCAGTTTATTTAATGTTTTATTTTGGCTTTTATCTTTTTAGAACAAATGGAAGGACTCGAACGAGGAGAATTGATATCCCAAGCTAAGAGAAAATCACCAGCATTTTTCGCCCGCGTCGGTCGACGCGGAGTCGACGCACCTGCCGAGAAATTGGTGTCAGTCGCATCGATCTAGTTCGCGTCTGTCGACGCAGCGTTGACGCGAACCCAAGCCCAGACCAGAAAATGTTTAAAACTAGATTTTGACACGCCGACCCGACCCGTTTACATATGACCCGCGGCCAACTACCTGTGTGGCCTTATAAAACACATCCACACCCTCTTCTTTTTCTTTCCTTCACCTTTCAATTTCAATTCTTCAAATTTATCTTGCTTTCTACCTTTCAATTTATTTTAACTTCTTGAAATTTCCCACCAAACCGCATCAATTTAACCCACACAAACTACAACCCCAGTTTTCCTTCCCCATTCCATCATTCAAGCTAATTCTCTCCAAAACGGGCTACAAGGGTTTGGGGCAATTTTTGGAAAGAAGCTAATTCGAGCTACAATTGATGAGGTACTTCGCTTAAAACTCTCTTGGGATTCATATATTGTTGATTGGTTGTGTTTGGGAAGGTTTTGGTTCAAGAATTACTCAAGTTCTTAGTTGGTTGAGCACGCACGCCAAGTGTTCGACAAAATTCTCCAAAGAACTAAAAGGTTTTATTTTCAAGATTTCTCATTCTCGTTCAACTTCTTATTGATTGACAATGTCTCGGGCGGGAAAACGTAAGGATATTTCGGGGAAATACGGAGCGTCGTTCCCAATTTACGACAAAAAGGAAGGGAGCATTTTTAAGACTATTCAACAATGGGGGTTCGCGACCCATCGGACTTTAAACGTTGACAGAATTGAGGAGCAAGCCTCAAGTGGCTCGGAGCAACATACCAACCTTTCCCATTACATCGACGGCCTCGGTTGTGGATATTTCGCCCGCATGCACCTCCCCGGATTTAGCGAGCTTATGCTCAAATTTTTTGCTACGTTGACAATCCGCAATGACGAGACGTTTACTTGTCGGTTGGGAGGAAACGAAATCTATGTGGACGATGAGATATTCGGTAATATTTTTGGTTTCCCGACCGAAGGGGCATTCAGGGCTTCCACTTAGCCTCCTTTTGGGGGATGATAACCGGGGGAAACACGGGCGATTGCAAGCGATTCCCGTGTTCAAAAATTCAAGATGATTCCCTCTACGTGACTGACAAGATCCTCGCCCACATCGTCTTGTGCAAGAACGAGGCCACATACGCGACCAAGGCTGAGCTTTTCGTTCTTCAATGTCTTATTGATGGTCGCCAACCCTGGCTGTACCCATTGATCGTGCAAGGACTTTACAATGTTACTAAGGGTACGCCGGGCAACAAATCGCCGCTTCTCTCCTCGCACCGTACGTTATTGGCCTCACCTGTCACTTCAGGTTTGATCCGGTCGAAAATGGCTTGCAATAACTTGGGACAACTTCACTTTCTTTGACACGTGCCTCTGCATCCCGAGTGAGGTCCACGACTCAAGGAAGTTCCTCGTCTCGACCGAGCAACGAGGATAGCGACATGACTATGGAGCCGGCCCCACGTGCCAATTCGGGCCCGAGTCCCGATTGGGGCCAATTTTTTGAAGATAACCTAGCATTTTAATTGAAGATGTTCGACAAGCTCTAAATCATCGACGACAAGATAGACACGAACCACGAGCAAACTGACGAAACTTGAGGAAAATGCGAGCTCGCATTTTGAGACTCGAGGAGCGGTTCGAGGCATCATTTCCCCAGCCCGGCATGGATGTCGATGATGCTTTCGAGGATGATGGATCCCACGAGTTCTGATATCTTTGTATCTTTATTTTCTGCTTTTAATATAAAAAATAATATATAAAAAAATCTAAAAATATTGTTATTTTCTTTGTTTTTGTTTGTTTCGTTTTTTTTAGGACATCTCTTCTCACGTACGTTGAAGTGATGGCTAATGTCACAATCAATGAGTAGCGGCTCGGCCTTCTATTTTCAGGGATGTTTCCTTTTCCTTCCTCTTTTTGATTTTTGGATGTATTTGTGGCAATCAGGAGATTGCCGGGATATTTAGGGAGGGGGGTGTTCGAGTGTGTTTTTTATTGCTTATTTGTGTAATTTTTATTTGGCCTGTAATAATTAAATTCTTAAACGTGATTAATTGCTATTTCTGCGCTAAATTGTGTTTGTATGGCTTACATGTCGAAGTTAACTATGTTTGATTTGATGTTCTTGTTTTTGAGCGTGTATAAGTGCATATATTTTTCAAAATTACTTTTTATATATTGTAAAATGGTACTTGGACGCAATTGATTTCGCAAAACCTTTAATGCAACGTCAATTCAAACTTTTTCATGCAAAAAGCCAGTGAGTAGCCTGAGTGATTATCATCTTTACATGTACTTGAATGAGTTTTGATTTGATATCTCTTTGAAACCGTTGTGTGTAGTTGACTTTGAAAATGAGGTTAAGGCACACAAAAAAAACCCTATTCCGGCCATATCCATATATTTTAGCCACTATAAATTCTGAATGAGCCAATCATAGCCAAAAAATCCATGCCTATAGTCATGTGTGTTTTGAGTCGACCTCTACAAACCCATTAAAAGCATGGGGTAGGAGTTCGTTATTTTTATTGGTTATTAGAGTTTTGGAATTTTTATTAGGAATTTATGATGTTTATGAATTTTTGTAATTTAGGACCACCATCCGAAAAAAAAGAGAGAGAATAAGAAAAGAGAAACAAAATAGGATGGTGGATAGTATTGATTAATTGCCTACGCGCTAATTAAGGCGTGAGCTTATTGTTTATTTTTATGAAGCCTAATGTTTACAAGGCAAAAGAGTTGTGTTGAATAAGAAGCACATTATAAGCTTCAATTGTGTTTAAGTTGTTTGAGCGACAAGTCGGTTTTACGGTTTACGAATTGAGAAATAGCGTAAGTATAAAGGCTACGTCATGAGTGTTAAGTGAGGTTTTTATTTTGAACGAGGTGAAGCGTATTGCTTCGTGATTAGAATAGGTTTGGTGAGTTATTGATCATGTTAGATCGTGAGTTAGCCACACGACTTATATATTCCACACCCGGCCAAAGAGCCTTACATTAAAACCCATAAAGACCTTTACCAATTCTTAGTTTTGACAACACACTTAATTTGCGATTGAAAAGAGATTGATTTTTCGTGCTTATTTATTGTGCATGCATTTATATGATTTGAGCGTATACACGTCCTATGCAGTAATGCTTGAGTGCTTTTGAGCGTACACCCACATATTCATTTCCCTTTTTGAGAGGATGCATGATTTTGATTTTGAAGCGATGATGTAATAAAGGTGTAGTGTTTGACGTAACGCGATCTGTACCTATATTTTCAGAATTATGTATGTAGCATAGCACGACTCATTGCTTGAGATTATTTTCTTTCTTGTTATACTTTGAAACTAACGTCTGTTCGAGGACGAACAAACCAATTAAGCGTGGGGTAGTTGATTAACGCAGATTTTTCCTTATTTTTATTAATATTTAAGTTCTTTTTATATTTGTTTTTGGTATAAGTTGGATGATTTGAGCTTAATTCCGTATTTTTATACTTCCAGCTTATTTTACCATATTTTGATCAAAATTGATGAGAATAGGTAATTATTCATTGTTTTTCACCTTACAGCTAAGTAACCGGAAGAGTTCAGCGCGTAAATAGATGAAGTTCGATGTTCAAAAGTGGAGAACGAGCTTTCCGGCGAACAATTAGCAGAAAGATCGAGAAAATGAGATGTACTCTCAGTCACGTCGGTCGACGCAAGCGTCGACGCAGATCCAGCCCACGACGGTCGACACTCAGTCGACGCCAAGCCGATGCAACTCTCTGAAGCGTCGATCCAAGGGTGCGTCTATCAACGCCAAGCCGACGCAACTTGTTGTTGCGTCGATCCATGACCACATCAGTCGCCGCCCCCGCCCAATCGATACGAGCGCATAGGCAGCGTCAACGCCGAGTTCCAGCGCGCATCGTTTGACGCGAAGTCGGCGTGGCTGCCCAGAAATGCGTTTTTAGGGTTTCTTGTGTGCCAAGACATGCTATATCTATAAATACCCTTCATATTTTGGTTTTTAAAAGGGAGAGATGGTTATCTAGGGTTAAAGAGCACAGAAACAACGCATTTACACACTCCGTTATGGATAGAGATCGAGATTGAAGATTCAAGACCGTTATGTTCAAGATTCACTTCAAATCAAGATCTCTGCTCCAACTCCGGATTAGCTGGAGATTTTTACCGCTTTTACTAGTTTCAATAAGTTTTCTAAACTCTTAATTGCTTTCTTAGTTAATTCTTAGTTAAATCTTGAGTTAGATAATTAGCTTTCAATTTACTTTATGCTTAATACTTTAGATACTTTGGATTCATCAAGTTATTTATGCGAACTAGTTTATGCTTAATTTTCTGTATTAGATTCTTATGATTCAATTGTTTCATGATAGTTTCTTATATTCATGCTCTTAGATTTGTTTAAATTATTTATAAGAGTCGATTAGGTTTAATTCATCTTTGCGATTCATTGATAGTTTCATTACTGTTCTTAATGGTAATCTAGTTTAAGATAATTAGTTTAGTTAATTTTAAATTCAATATTGTTTTAGTTTATAATGATCTAATCAAAATCTTCAAAAACCCCAATGTGTATGTATTTTATATTATTTATTTAATTGAGAAAATCATCCAAGAAACCGAATAGTTGTCCTCGAGAGAATTGACTTGAGTCAAATCCACTTCCCTACAAGTTCCTCGTACTCTTGTGAGCAAGATTGCGTGTTTTTAAATTAAATATCTTAAAAAGGGTGCACAAATGTTTGGATCACTCATCGAAACATATATAAAAACCATAACGAGTATGTACAAATCAGCCATCCCACGCTTTATTGGTTTGTTCATCCTCGAACAAACGAAAGTATCAAAACCACGTAAGTATGAAAGTAGCTAGATCAAAGAGTCATGTTTTGCATATAATATAGTTTTGCAAATATAAACACTTTTGCCGAAAACTCTTAAGCTAAGCTCATGTTACCTTTTCGCCTTGAAATTAAAAGAATCCATCCTCACAAAAGGGAAATATATAATTGTGCACTCATTCGCTCGTGTTTTTCAAAAGGTAAGTATATACGCTTGGATCAACAAAAATGCATTCAGTGAATCGTGAAAATCGAAAACTCGTATATCTCATATGTGTGTACATTTGGCTAAGAATCGGATGAGGTCTTTATAGGGCTCTTTGGTAAGGTATTTCATATGTAAAGATGTGTGGCTAACTTGCGATCAAACGCAATCAATAACTCACTCAATCAAACATTTTAAGCATAGAGTAATATTTTGCTCCTCATTCCTCCCAAAACAACCATATATCGCTATTTTCAACCTTTTATAAATAAGGTTATTCTTACTCCAAAACCCAAACTAACAATACTCACTTGCCTTTATAAATAATCTTTGTTCTTAACATATGGATGCTCTTATGAATTTAAGCATCCTTAATTACATTATTTCAAATTTTTATTTTTTTTAACTCCCCCACTAATTTCCACCCTGAAATCGTTAATCTTGAAAGACCAATGATAAATAAACTCTCATCTCAAAAACTTATATGAAATAAAAGCCAAAGTGATCTCGTGGCTAACAAAGAGACGGGCTCGAGGGTGCTCATTAGGAATTATAGTGGTTTTTATTTCTGAATATAGACAGAATCGAGTCTTATATGTGCCTATCGTCATTTCCAAAACCAAAAATGCACACATGCAACTTTAGAGATTTCGCAAAACACTTATTGAATCACAACATGAAATGTTGATAAACACACATGGCTCCTTACTAGGGTTTTATTCAAATTTTTGAAAACAAGGTGGGCGAGGTGTTGTTTTAAATATAGATGTATATATATATATATAAGTAGGTTTTGGAAAATTTTGCACTAAACAAGCTCAAAGACTGTAACATCATATCACACTATACATGATTTTGACAGGAAAGCCAGTAAAAACACAAATAAGCATGGGAATAAATTCAACATACGTCGACACAAAACAAAGACTCAAACAAAAATATTAGACCGGAATGACTAGAACTACGTATACATAATATATGACAAACCAAACCATCCCGCGCTTTATTGGTTTGTTCATCCTCGAACAAACGAAAGAATCAATTATCATGCGAATAGTTAATGGAATAGTCATTACGACACTCATGCACACAACACGTAAAAGAAAAATCAAATCACTAATAATGAAAAACAAGAGTTTAGATAGAAAATGATACACATTAGGGCTCGAGACCGCCTAAATGTCCATGCCGCCTGCTGCCTTGTTCGGTTGGATGATGCCTACAATCTAATCGGGTGGTGTGACAGAAAGTCCATCCGACCGGTTACCTGCATAAGTCCGTTCGGATGGTTCTCCATAAGGTTTTCTCATGCCGGACCCCTGCACCAATCCGATTGGATGGTACTACAGGGATGGAATCTGACCGAATTCTCAGACAATCTGATCGGTTTGTCTGGAATTGCTCAATTTTGTCACTCCCTGCACACTTAACACATTATTATCAAATCTACCTAACTCCAGCTTATCACACACAAAAATATGTACAAAAATAAAATAATCAAAATAAAAATGAATATAAACAAAACAATGAAGACTTGGGTTACCTCCAAAGAAGTGCAACTTTTAACGTCTTTTGCTCGATGACTTACACAAGTGATGTTATCCGGGACCCATAAATAAGTGGTGGTCATGACACGCATTAGTGTTCTCCAAGAGCAATAGCGGGTGATGATGATCACCAAGGTGGGCACGACAAGCGGGTTCCATGATGAGAGAAATGAAAACTCCAACCAGCTTTGGAGGTTGGAAACACGAGTAATCAATCACCGAGAAGAGATCAAAAGTCAATCGGAGTGTGGAACAATGCTCGGTCATTGGAATAACTAGGAAATCGGTCAAACAAAAGGAATGATCGTCGACCAACCCAAGCTCCTTCTTCTCTTTGATACCCCCCTCAACGTTCTCAAAAGCACGTAACTCGGCTATCGCTTCCACCACTTCAACATTAAGATTGATCAAAGTATCGGGAAGAAGGCAATGTGTCTCAAAGAACACACACTCCTCCAATACCGGGACACAACTCCACTATCTCCACAAAGAGCAGTTTGGCCCGAACCGCCAACATCCTCTGGGTCCTTTAATGGCAACACCCTTACACTATTACCCAAAATACTAACAAACTAGTAAATCCATAAATCACCACTAATCTGCGTCTGACGTACGAGAAATGATTAACAATCTAATAACAAATACTAAGTCTGAAAAACTAAAGTTTGAAACGGGAAAAGGGAAAATACAATGAAGAAAGAATCAAGAACACTCTTGTGTTTTCATCCCCAAGAGGTTCGAAAATGTCTTCTCGACCCAGTCTGTCACGAACTAGGCGATGGATGATCCTCTCTCTATCCTTGGATTATCCCTTCAATTGCTAAGGTACATGGTCTCTTTGTAGCCTCCAAATCCACTTTCGTAGCTGATAGAACTTTTCAAATCTGAATTCGTAACGCATGCATCCAGTCGGATGTTCTGACAAATCCGACCGAATGGGGGTCTTTCTTATCCAATCCAGTTAGATGTTAGATCCATCCGACCGGATGTGAGTTTAATAGGTCAGTCCAATCGGGACATCTGACTGGTGTGAATTTTGAAGATTAATCCAGTTGGATGTTAGGTCCATCCGACCGAATAAGTGTCCTTGTGGCTACTTCTTGGTGCTGACTTTCCCGTCCTTGTCTCTCGACTCTCGTAACGGTTTACAAGCTTTATTCACTTGAAGTCTGAGGCTCGTCAAGCGTTCTAGCTACACGATAAAAATAGAAGTCATCTCAAAAAGACCAATAAACAATCGTAAAATCGAAAAGTTAAGTAAAAAGCTGTAGAATGCAAAATTATGCAAAATAGCCAAATCTCAACCCAAAAAAGATAACAAAAAGACTCAAACATGACTCGAAACATACACAACAACCATAACGAATACGTACGAATCAACCACCCCACGCTTAATTATTTTGTTCGTCCTCGAACAAACGAAAGATTCAAAACCACGTAAGCATGAAAGTAGCTAAATCAAAGAGTCGTGTTGTTCATAAAATATAGTTTTGAAAATATAAACACTTTTATCGAATAATCTTAAGCTAAGCTCGGGTTACCTTTTCACATTAAAATCAAAAGATGCATCCTCACAAAAAGGGAAATATATAATGGTGCACTCATTCGCTTGTGTTTTTGAAAAGGTGAGTGTATACGCTCGGATCAACAAGAGCATGCATTCAACGACTTGTGAAAAACAAAAACTCGTACATCGCATGAGTGTGCACATTTAGTTAAGAATTAGATGAGGACTTTTAGGGTTGTAACGTAGGCTCTTTGGTAAGGTATGTCATATATATAGATGTGTGGCTAAGTTGCGATCAAATGCAATCAATAAGTCACTCAATCAAATATTTTAAACATAGAGCAAAGCTTGCTCCCATTCCTCCCCAAACACCCATATGTTGCTATTTTCAACCTTTTATAAATAAGGTTATTCTTACCCCAAAACCCGAACTAACAATACTCACTTGCCTTTATAAAAAGGCTTTATTCTTAACATTTAGATGATCTCATGAATTTAAGCATCCTTAATTATTTCAATTTTTTAATAATATAACCCACTAGTTCCCATCCTGCAATCGTCATATCTCATTCAACCAATGATAAATAAAACTCTCATCTCACAAACTTAAACAAAATAAGAGCTATAATTATGCTCGTGGCTAACAAAGAGACGGAATCAAGGCTCGAGGGGCTTATTAGGAATTTATAGTGGTGTTTATTTATGAATATGTCCGAAATTGGGTTTTATATGTGCCTATCGTCATTTCCAAAGCAAAATGCACAAATGCGACTTTAGAGACTTCTCAAAGCACTTATCGAATCAAAACATGAAATGCGATAAACACACAAGGATTCTTACTAGGGTCTTATTCAAACTTTTGAAAACAAGTTGATTGAGTTTCAAGAGATTCGCAAAATTGCTAACGATTAAGTGTTGTTTTAAATATATATATATATATTATATATACTGATATATAATATTATATATATACTTATATATTATATATATATATATATATATATATATATATAAGTAGGTTTTGAAAAGATTTGCACTAAACAAGCTCAAAAGACTTTAATGATAGATCATACAATACGTGGTGTCGATGGGAAAGCCAGTACAAACACAAATAAGCATGGAAATGAATTCCACGTACGTCGATACAAAACAAACACTCAAACAGAACCACTCGACCAGAATGATACGCATGCATAATATATGACTCTCCAAACCACCCCATGCTTTATTGGTTTGTTTGTCCTTGAACAAGTGAAAGAATAATTAATCATGCGAATAATTAGTCGAATAGTTCTAATGGACACTCGTGTACACAACACATAACAGAAAAAATCAAACAAAATCCAAACACTAAAAATAAAAAACGAGAGTTAGGATAGAAAGAGATACAATACTGGGGCTTGGGCCCGCCTAAATGTCCATACCGTCCGGAGGGGAACATGGAAATCTGCAACTGGGGGCAACGGTATTAAGTAGTTATTTTTGCAGTGTCATCCGGTCGGATATTCCTGCTATCCAGTTGGATGGTGCGGCAGAAAGTCCATCCGACCGGTTACCTGCATCAACTGGTCGGATGGTTCTCTAGAAGGTTTTATCCGGCTGGACCCCTGCACCAATCCAGTCGGATGGTTTCTTCAGGGATGGAGTCCGATCGATTTTCTTCCCAATACGACCAGATTATCTGAGATTGCTCAATTTCATCACTCCCTGCGCACTTAACACACCATTACGAAATCCATCCAACTCCATCTTGTGACACACAAAAATATGAACAAAAATAAAATAAGAAAAATAAATAAAATAAAAACTATGGACAAAAACAACAAAAACTTGGGTTACCTCCCAAGAAGTACAACTTTTAACGTCTTTTGCTCGACAAATTACACAAGTGATGTTATCCGGGATCCAAAAATAAATGACGATCGTGCCATGCCTTAGTGTTCTCCAAGATCAATAGCGGGTGATGATGATCACCAAGGTGGGCACGACGAGCAGGTTCCATGATGGGAGAAGTGAAAACTCCAACCGACATTGGAGGTCAGAAATGCAAGTAATCAATCACTGAGAAGAGATCGATAGTCAACCGGAGTGTGGAACAATGCCCGAGCATTGGAATGACTAGGGAATTGGTCGAACAAATGGAATGATCATCGACCAACCCAAACTCCTTCTCGATTCCCTCTTCTACAATCTCAATCTCAAAGTCGAACCAAGATTCGGTGCAACAAGAAAAGGTTCGGCTATCTCAATATTTCCCAAATCTGGCACTACTTCATCATCCCCAGAAAGAGAAAGTAATCCCGAGTCGCCAACATCCTCCAAGACCTCCAATGGCAACACCCCTACACAATTATCCAAAACTTCCTCAAAAATCGCAAGAGGGGCGATCTCAGCCAAATCCCAAATATCCATCCCCTCAGATACCTCTTCCAAACGAGCATTCAAGCTCGAATTACCAACATCCACGGTAGGCTCCACCACCTCAAAAATTGTCAACTCATCAATAGTAAACCGTTTCACCTCATCACGGATAACCGAGCAAGGATCATTGTCAAATGGGTCATCAGGATGATAGTGGATTTGTTGGTTGAGGTCGGGAGGAGAAGGTGGGGTATATTCTTCATAGCTCAGGCAGTAGGGGGAGGGGCATAAGAGTCATAGCTTGGATAGAAATAATTAGAGTCAGGTGGAGCATTCCTGTGTAATAAAATGGTGAGGCGGGGGTTTTTGGAAGTTGAGATTATGGAAATTGGAAGTTGGGTCATAAGGATCAAAACAAGTATCGTATTGACGATTTAGAGGTTCGAATTGAGGATAATAGAATGCCCCCATAAATCGATCATAAATTTCCTCCCACGTTTGTAAAGATTCGGGATCTAAATTTGTCAACCATTTTATTGCTCGATCCTTTAGTGTGACGATGAAGAGTCGCATCTTCACTTGATTCCTTGTAAGGCCTAGGAGAGGGAAGGTTCCTGTTATGTTATGTTCCTTGTATGGCTCGATCCTCACTCAGGTTGCTCGAATAGAACTCATCAGGATCATACTCCCGCATTGTATGGCTCAATGGAATGGTCGGTCAAGGAATACGATAAACGTATGGGTTACCGTAAGGGTCAGGCATTTTAATTTTTTTTATGGCTCGTTTGATCTTAGGTCTCAGAGGATGTACCTTGCATATAAAATACTTAATGCACAAGATTTAATGCACCGGCAAAAAAAAATAACAAAAACAAGCAAAAAAAAAAAAAATCCCATACAACACTTAACACAAACAAAACAAGTCACAACACAATCAAAGGTTATGAAAATCAAACACAATAATTACTACATTTAGCCTTCCCCGGCAACGACACCAAATTTTGAGTCGGACTAAATGTCCTTCAATATTAAATCTAGTTAAACAATGCGCGTCTACTTTTAAGAGGTTTTAGTTTGCCCGCAAGAGAATGGGGTCACTGTAGACTATCAAGTTAACTCGAGTTCAATCTCTCGAGGAAGGCTGATCGGAGGTAGATTTTGCGTTCATTTCACAAATGAGAAAATAATAAAAAGCTAATCTAAACACGCGATCAAGATTTGGTTTGAAAGTTTTAATAACCACGATGATGATATAAACTACGAGCAATGAAATCAAAGGTTTTAAAAAGATTAATAAAATGGGGGTCTAGGCTCTAGAATCATCTCCACGATAAATTGGCATTTCATCGAACACTTAATCTACGAGCTGGGGTTGTTATAAATCCTAACTTGTATATTAAACGCCCAACAATCCCAATCAATGGTTCTAAACGATTCTATGCACTAGACTCGTAAATCCTAACTAACAACCATCGACAAATCCAATAAAACAAACTCAAAACAAGAACTGATCATGATTGAACAAAAAAGTAACAATCGTGAACACCTAACATCCATCAATAATTAAAATAAAAACGAACACAAGAGAATCGATAGTTCTAGCATTTGTATAAAATCACAAGATAAATGCAATAAATGAATAACAAAAGATTACCTAATTAGAGAAGTTCCAATAATCCTCAAGATCAAAAGATGATTCTACGAACTTAGCTAAAAAAAATCAGAATTTAAATCTTGAAAGTAGAAAGGGAAAATAAAATGAAGTAAGATTCAAGAACGCTCTTGGGTTGTCATCCCCAAGAGGTTCAGGAATGTCTTCTTGCCACAGTCTGTCACGGACTAGATGGTGAATAGTGGATTGTCCCCCCTTTGGCTGAAGTTCTTGGCCTTTTTGTAGTCTCCAAAACCCTCCTTTTCCACCTGGGTAACTAAAAGATCTTTTGAAATCACGCGTTGTAATATTCATATCCGTCTGGATGGTCAGAAGCATCCGATAGATGGGATTATTGTCATCTAATTCGGCCGGATGTCAGATCCATTCGACCGGATGTAAGTCCATTGTCAGCCAATTTGGTTGGATATCAGATCCATTCGACCGGATGTGAGTCAAGTGTCAGCCAATCCATCGGATGTCAGATCCATCCGACCGGATGAGTGTTCTTGTGGCTACTTCTTGGCGCTGACTTTTTCGTCCTTGTCTCTCAATTCTCGTAATGGTTTAAGAGCTTTATCCACTTGAAATTTGAGGTTAGTCAAGCGCTCTAGCTGCCTGAGAGAACACAGAAGTCATCTCAAAAGGACCAATAAACGATCATAAAATTGGAAAGTTAAGTAAAAAAGACGTTGAATGCAAAATAGCCTAATCTCAACCCGAAAAAGATAACAAAATGAATCAGACTCGAAACATATACAAAAACCATAACAAATACGTACGAATCATCCACCCCACGCTTTATTGGTTTGTTCGTCCTCAAATAAATGAAAGTATCAAAACCACGTAAGCATGAAAGTAGCTAGATCAAAGAGTCATGTTGTGCATACAATATAGTTTTGCAAATATAAACACTTTTGCCGAAAACTCTTAATATAAGTTGTGTTACCTTTTCGCCTTGAAATTAAAAGAATGCATCCTCACAAAAGGGAAATATGTAATGGTGCACTCATTCGCTCATGTTTTTCAAAAGGTAAGTATATACGCTCGGATTAACAAAAATGCATTAAGCGACTCGTGAAAATTGAAAACTCGTATATCGCATATGTATGTAAATTTGGTTAAGAATCGGATGAGGTCTTTCTAGGGTTGTAACGTAGGCTCTTTGGTAAGGTATGTCATATATACAGATGCGTGACTAACTTTCGATCAACGCAATCAATAACTCACTCAATCAAACATTTTAAGCATAGAGCAATGTCTTGATCCTCATTCCTCCCAAAACAACCATATATCACTATTTTCAACCTTTTATAAATAAGGTTATTCTTACCCGAAAACCTGAACTAACAATACTCACTTGCCTTTTTAAATAGGCTTTATTCTTAACATCTGGATGCTCTTATGAATTTAAGCATCCTTAATTACATTATTTCAAATTTTTATTTTTTTAACTCCACCAATAATTTCCACCCTGCAATCGTCAATCAAAAAAGACCAATGATAAATAAACTCTCATCTCAAACACTTAAATGAAATAAGAGCTACAGTGATGTTGGTGGAAAACAAAGAGACGACCTCGAGGGGACTCATTAGAAATTATAGTGGTTTTTATTTTTGAATATAGCCGAAATCGAGTTTTATATGTGCCTATCGTCATTTCCAAAACCAAATGCACACATGCGACTTTAGATATTTCACAAAAAATTATCGAATCAAAGCATGAAATGTTGATAAAAAAAAACAAGGCTCCTTACTAAGGTTTTATTCAAACTTTTGAAAACATGGTGATCGAGTTTTACGAGCTTTACAAAATTGCTAACTACTAAGGGTTGTTATATATATATATATATATATATGATTAGGTTCAAATGAGAACCATGTCATTATATGTGAACCTAGGGTCAATTTTAGGCCTTAGATCTAATTAAATGGATGAATCAGATTTTTTGTGTATTTCCTTATTTGATTAAAAGCAATAGGATTGTCTAATAAAAGCACTACTGGTGTATATAACTAAAAATATTAATAAAAGCACTGTGATTGTATATATATATGGGTGGGTTCAAATGGAACCATGTTCATTATATGCGAACCTGCGAACTAGTGCTTATATTATATACCAGCAGTGCTTTTATTATACAATCACAGTGCTTTAATAATATTTTCAGTTATATACACCAGTAAGT
>BMAC01000074.1:1258275-1273505 GCA_014905375.1 Phtheirospermum japonicum
AGATCACACAATACATGATTTCGACAGGCAAGCCAGTAGAAACATAAATAAGCATGGTAATGAATTCAACGTACGTCGACACAAAACAAGGACTCAAATAAAACTATTCGACCGGAACGACTAGAACTACGCATGCATAATATATGACCAACCAAACCACCCCGTGCTTTATTGGTTTGTTAGTCCTCGAACAAACAAAAGAATCAATTATCATGCGAATAGTTAGTCAAATAGTGATTACAACACTCAGGCACACAACACGTAAAAGAAAAATCAAACAAAATCATATCACTAAAAATGAAATACAAGAGTTTGGATAAAAAATGATACACATTGGGGCTCGGGCCTGCGTAAATGTCCATGCCGTCTAGAGGGGAAGATGGAACTCTACAAATGGGGTGACGGCTTCAATTAAGTTTGTTGCCTTGTTCGGTTGGATAAAGCTTAAAATCCGATCGGATGGTGTGACAGAAAGTCCATCCGACCGATTACCTGCATCAATCCGGCCAGATGGTTCTCCAGAAGGTTTTGTCCTGCTGGACCCTTGCACCAATCCGGTCGGATGGTACTGTAGGGATGGAATCCGACTGAATTCTCGAACAATCCGATTGGTTTGACTGGAATTGCTCAATTTTATCACTCCCAGCACACTTAAAACACCATTATCAAATCTTCCCAACTCCAAGTTATCTCACACAAAACTATGTACAAAATAAATAAGAAAAATAAAAATGAAAATAAACAAAACTATGGACAAAAACGATGAAAACTTGGGTTACCTCCCAATAAGCTCGACGACTTACACAAGTGATGTTATCCGGGATCCAAAAATAAGTGGCGGTCGTGCCACGCTTTAGTGTTCTCCAAGAGCAATAGCGGGTGATGATGATCACCAATGGGGGCACAACAAGCGGGTTCCATGATGAGAGAAATGAAAAATCCAACCAGCTTTGGAGGTTGGAAACGTGAGTAATCGATCACTGAGAAGAGATCAAAAGTCAATCGGAGTGTGGAACATTGCTCGGTCACTAGAATAACTAGGAAACCAGTCGAATAAAAGGAATGATCGTCGACCAACCCAAGCTCCTTCTTCGCTTTGATGCTCCCCTCAACGTTCTCAAAAGCACATATCTCGGCTATCTCTTCAACCACTTCAATGTTAAGAATGATCAAAGAATTGGGAAGAACCCAATGTGTCTCAAAGAACACATACTCCTCCAATACCTGGACCACAACCCCACTATCTCCACAAAGAGCAATTAAGCCTGAACCACCAACATCCTCCGGGTCCTCCAATGGCAACACCCCTACACTATTACCCAAAACTTCATCAAAAATTGCAAGAGGGGCGATCTCAACCAAGTCCTCAGTCTCAACCTCCTTACACACCTCTCCCGAACGAGCATTCAAGCTCGAATTAAAGGCATCGAAGGTAGACTCCACCGCATCAAAAATTGGCAACTCTTCAAAAGTAAGTCATTTCACCTCATCACGGATACCCGAGAAAGGATTATTATCAAATGGTGCATCGGGATGATAGTGTATTTGTTGGTTTTGGTCGGGAGGAGGAAGTGGGGTATATTCTTCATCGCTTGGGTAGTAGGGAATTGAGTCGGTAGGGGTATAAGAGTCGTAGCTCGGATAGAAAGAATTAGATCCAGGTAGAGCATACGAGTCATATCCTGTGTAATAAATAGGTGAGGTGGAAGGAGCGTATGAAGGCTCAAAGCCCGGTTCATAAGAATTTTTCATTAAATATTGGGCGATAGGAACTATGTGGTGGGGTGTGAAGGTCAAAACTAGGATCGGGGTTATGGGGTGAAGCATATGGATCGTTGAGGCTCGAATTGTAGGAATTTGAAGGTTGGACCCATTCAGATGAGTAGAATGACCCCATGAACTGATCGTACACTTCCTCTCACATTTTCAAGGAATCAGGCTCTAAATTTGTCAACTATTTTCTTGCCCGATCCTTTAATATGAAGATGAAGAGTTTCATCTTCACTTGATTCCTCGTAATGCCTAAGAGAGTGAAAGTTCCTATTATGGCGTCGTACTCTCAGATGAATTTGAGCGGATCCTCACTCGGGAGTACATGGAATGTCGGGAGTTGCTCGAAGTAGAACTCGTCAGGATCATACTCCCGCATTGCTGGACTCAAGGGAATAGCCGGTCGAGGAATACTATAAATGTACGGGTTAGCGTACGAGTCAGACATTTTCAAAAAAATCTTATGGCTCGTTTGATCTTAGGCCTCAGAGGATGTACCTTGCATACACAACACTCAATGCACAAGATTAAACGCACCGGCAAGAAATAACAAAAAAAGAAAAAACAAAAATCCCAATAAACACTAAACACAAACGAAAAAAGTCACAACATAATAAAAGGTTACGAAGAGCAAACACAAAAATTACTACCTTTAGCCTTCCCCGTAAACGGCGCCAAGTTTTGAGTCGAACTAATTGTCCTTCAAAATCAAATCTAGTTAAACAATGCACATCTACTTTGAAAAGGTGTTAGTTCGCCCGCAAGAAAACGGGGTCACTGTAGACTGGCAAGTTAACTCGAGTCGAATCTCTCGAGGAAGGCTAATCGGAGGTAGTTTTTATGTTTGTTTTTACGAACGAGAAAATGATAAAAAAAAACTAATTTAAACACGCGGACAAAAGGGTTCTTGTTTGATCATTTGTAATAATTACGATGATGATTTATACTACAAGCAATGAAATCAAAGACTTTTAAAAGATTAATAAAACGGGGGTCTAGGGCCTTAGAATCATCTCCATGATCAATTGGCATTTCATCGAACACTTAGTCTACGAGTTGGGGTTGTCAATCCCAACGTGTAGATCAAACGCCCGACAATCCCAATCAATAGTTCTAAATGATTCCAGGCACTAGACCCGTAAATCCTAACTAACAACCATCGACAAGTTCAATAAATCAATATAAAATTTAACTAACAACGCAAGAACATCGCAATAAAATAAGAAACACATAATCGAATGAAACATAGAATAGAATAATCTAGTAAAAGAAACTTAAAGCTTACTTGAAATTGACGGAAGGTATCAACGTACAAACTAGGAAATCCATGAATCACCACTAATCTACATCCGACGTACGAGCATTAATTAACAATCTGATCCGTACATTTTTGTTACGCTTTTGTACATATTTTGAGTCATGTTTGAGTCTTCTTGCCGTCTTTCTCAAGTCAAGAATAAGTTATTTTGCATGATTTTACATTCTTAGGTCTTTTGCTTAACTTTTCAACTTTTTAATCAATAATTGGTCCTTTCTTACAATTTTTCCTATTTTTTCTCTTTCAGCAAAATCACTTGACAAATCCGGGAGATGAAGACAAAGGGATCAGTGCTTGAAATAGCCAAAAGAACACCTATCCGATCGAATGAGCTCCATAACCGATCGGATGGACCTTCAAACCATGCACCGATCGGATAAGCACTATGTCCGATCGGATAAGAAGATAAAAACTTCCATCTGATCGGACTCATAAATAATCTGATCAAACATATACGTTACAGATGCAGATTTTCGGGATTCTTCAGTTACAAAATGACTTTTGAGCCTTTAAAACTCATAAATTCTCAGAGAACACCCATCCTTTCATCCTTAGACTGGATCATATACCATTGGAAGAGAGAATTAAAAACTTTCTCAACCTTTGACCTAAAGCCCTTACGGAAAATTCATTTAGAATTTCGATTGGTTCATGATAACCGCTGGAAACGGAGGTTCGTGACAAGCTCCCAGGATTCAGCGAGGTTCATTTCATCCCTGGAATAGCCGGATTTAGCAAGGATTCATCGTAGTATAGTGATAGAGTTTTTCTCATGATTTAGTAAACTCTAAACCTTTATCTTATTAATTAGTTTGGTAATTCATGTTAGATAGTAATCTTGTGATGTTATGTTTAGATACTTCTTTTGAATCATTTATGATTAAGTTCTTGTGAACAATTTGGTGACGAATTGCTTATTGTTAATTAGTGGATTCGTATTATTGTGATTTGGACGTTTTGGAATGGTTTGTTCTAGTTATAATTACTTTTGGATACGTTTGGTGAATGCATATCTATTGTTTGATGAATTGTGAATGATATTTGGTGGAACGGTCTTTAGATCGCGTAAGAATAGTTAATTATTGAGTTCGTGAATCAATTAAATAACTCTTGCGAAGAGGTTGAAACCCTCGAAGCGAGATAGGTCTTAAATCGAGTTTTCTTAAATTAAGTTCTTTAGAACTTTTCGGAACAAAATGCCCCTTTGATCATGTATATAGAATTAGAACTTGTGCTAATATTAAACATCGTTGACTCCGTATTTCCACTCCTCGAGAGAATCGACTCAGTTTAACTTGCCACTCTACGAGTGACCCCGTTCTCTTGCGGGCGAACTAACTTATTTTCAAACATACACGCGCGTGGTTTAAATTGGATTTAATTTTGAAACAAAAAAGTTTGGATCAAAATTTGGAGTCATTTCCGGGGAGTGGCAAAGGTGTTAACGAAGTTCATTCGTGTTAAATTTATGTTTGTTACATTTATTTTTGTTTTTGGTTTACCACTCGATGCCTTGAGATTATTTATTGTTTATGCAAGGTCGTAGAGGCCTAAGAGGTGAACTTACGCCATTCATAGATAACATTGAACGAATGGGAAGACCAAGGCGACTTTTTCTTTTCCCTGACGGGAATCAATCTGAAGCAACTCAAGCCTTCATGTCGACCAATCCACCTAATTGCGGCCGAGGAAATGGAGGGAGAGGAGGAAGAACAAATGGTTGAGGAAGAGGTCAAGACAATCGTAACCCTCCTCACGATCAACCATATGGCATGCCACCCGAAGATGACATGCAAAATCAAGATCAAAATCCACAGAATGATATCCATTAATGAAGATGCACGGACATTTGCTAAAATTGAAAATCAAGAGCATGATCGTGACGAAGAACCAAGAGGACATGAAGTCCTTGAACATGTTAATCCTCCAGCGCACAATAGGTTACCACAACCCCATGATGACCGCCGAACTATGTGTCCAGAACAACCTGTCGATCGAACGCCACAACATTTCCGAAATCGAGAGGAAGTCCGAGCCTTCAACGCATGGGCAAATCAGAAACTCGAAGACAATCATGTTGGAAATGGAAGGCTCCAGACCCAAAACAACCAACAAAATCATTTTGAGTTATAGAACCAGGCACGAGGACCGAATCATTTCATAAATGGAAGAAGCAAACAAATGTACCGTGTTTGGAAAAATGATGAGTACGACCAACCTTGTGAAGATGAGCAACACAATTTGAACAATGGTCATGGTGGAGGAAGAAACTTTCGTGGTGGCCGAAGGCAACGATATCCAAATGAACGCCGACAAGGAGACCTCGTGTGCCAACCATTGGCCCATATAGTTCAGCTATCGACTTAGGCCTCGCGGCACGAGACTATGAGTTGAAGTACAACATTGTCAACCAATTGCCAACCTTTTATGGCATGGCAAACGATGAACTGCTTAATTTTATTTGAGAGTTTTACGCGACGGTGTCCAGAGTTCCACCATTTGGATTAAACGAGAATCAGCTCAGGATGAGGTTTTTTTCGAGTAGCTTGAAGGACAAATCCAAACAGTGGATTCTATCATTGCAACCCAATTCCCTAACTAATTGAAATATGGTGTTTAAGAAGTTCGTTCGTAGATTTTATTCGGCTCAAATGATGACCAAACTAAGGAGAGAAATCACCAATTTCGAGCAAATGGATGGCGAGTCATTCCACGAAGCATGAGAATGATAAAAAGGACTTCTACAAGCATGTCCGCATCACAACAATAGTCCTGACATGGTCAACAACTATTTCCATGAAGGATTGTCGCCAAACTTTAAGCAACAAGTTAAGATTAAGGCTGGCGACTTTGGAGACTTAACCGCGATGGAGGCATGGGATTTGTTCAAATTTTTGGGTGAAAAATCAAGGAAAATGAGTTCTAGACCAAGGAAAACTAGAGTAAATGAAGTATCGGCATCTAAAGGGGAGAGTAGCAAACTTGAGGAGCTTACAAACAAGTTGCATTGTTGGCAGGAATGATGACGCGCGAGAAGGAAACGACGCAACCATCACACGTAACATGTGGAATTTGTGGAGCATTTGGACATGGAGCCAACGCGTGTGATGCAACATTTGATGAAGACGAGGATGAAGAGGTGAACGCCGTGGAAGAAATACAATCCAACAACAAATTTGGTCAAAAGTTCACTAAGACTTACAACTCGTACAATCCGACTATCCGAGACCATCTGAACCTCAAGTATGGACCGAGGAGTCCCAATTACGTACCACCGCCCAACAAAACGGATCCTCAATATTTGGCGCCACCACCACCAAACAAAAGTCAAGGAGGACCGATCAATTATAACTCCTATATGAACAAGGGCTAAGGTAGTTATCAACAACGTTTTCCACAGAGGCAAGGTCAACCACAACAACAATATCAAACCCCGCCACAACAACAAGTAGCTCAAATACCCCAGGATTTTGGCGAAAAGTTGCGACTTTGGAGACAAAGGCAAGAGATGGAAATGCTACGCAATCGACAAGAAACCCTTCGAACTATTGAGGAGAATAATCGAATGAGGAAACAAATGGATAAGTTGGAGATGATGATAGGGGAACTTTCCTCATCAGTGGCGAAACTCAGAGCCGACCCCACAAAGCTCCCCAGTCAACCCGAGCAGTCAATGGACATACATGTGCTACGGGGAGGCAAGAAAGTCAATAACGAAATCGGAGTGACGGAAGGGAGGATCATGATGATGAACGTATTTCGAAGGAAAAATCAGCCAAGGAATCCGACCGGACAGAGCAAAGTCAATGGGCATCGAGTGAAGTTATACCATGGGGGACCCATCCCCAAAACCGATCGTGAAGTCATGCTACTGAACGATCCACCTCAAGATTATTTAACTAATACGAAGTAACGTCTAGCAAAGGACGTTAAAAGTTGCACTTCTTGGGAGGTAATCTAAGTGTTCTTTTTTTTTTTTTTCATATTTTTACATATTTTTCTTATTGGAAGTTTGGAGTAGAGATAAGGGTTAATATTTGTGCTTTGAGATGTGTAAAAAGCTTGAAATCAACCTTCAACACAAGTCATCCGATCGGAGGGATGAAGACAACCGGTCGGATCAGACTTATTGGACTATCATCCGACCGGACACAGATTATGACCGATCGGAAATGCCGACTACACATCATCTGATCGGACAAAATACAATCCGATCGGACATCTCGGCGAAATCAGCTGATTCTGAACACAGATTTGGGAAGAATATTACACAAGGTAAGTCTGATTTGGTTAGGATTGTGCTGAATATTGGCTAATTTTCAATCCTGTTATTTTTAGTACTCAAGAAGAAACTAGGAATGTCTTGATTTTAAAAGATCCTTAGGTTTCCTTCCCTTAAACCTCCTACTCCTATAAAAACCCACCTCAGTATTCTTATTTTTCACAACAATCTCTTTTCTTCACATATCCCAAGGTTTTTGACTATTCACTAAGAAATATTAACAACGAATCATCTCCAATTTACTTTGGTCGTGGATGGGTGAGTAGGAAAAAGTACGCAGATACTTAATCTCATATTTCTAGTCATATTTTAGCTTTTTATTCAAGTTTTGGGGGTTCTCTTCTCCTAAAACTTGATTTGTAGATTTAGAGATCATTTTTGTCAGATTTTTGCTAAAAGATTCAAGCTTTAATTTAATTTGTGAATATGAATTTATGTTCTTCAATCAAATTTAGTAATCTTTCATATTCCCTCTTGCCTTTATTTGCTTTACTTTCCTTTGAATGCCATTTTCTCGTTTTCTAGATCTAAGCTTCATTTCTAAATATTTCCTCTAAAGATTTGAGCCTTGTAGATATTCTCAGCTTAGGTTATTAGATATACTCTTTGTCTCATGTTTTCTTTCCTAATTTCATGTCTTTATTTCTTAATTTATTTTTAAGGTTCTTAATTGCATGATTGTTGTTCTTGTATGCTATTGTTCTAGTTTCTTGAGATTTTACATGTATTTAAGCTAAATCTATTTGGTTTAGGGCCTATGTGATTTTAGAACCATTAATTAGCAAATTACTAGGCAATTTATTATGTGTATCTTGATTTATACATTTTTATTTTACAGAATTAATGGTTTGGCCGAATTTTAATTGTGTTTAGATATTGATTGACACCTAAAGAAGATATAGACGTTTGATGGAATTGGGATTAATTACTCTAACTGATGCACATTAAATGCATATAAATTGTCCAATTGGTCGTGGAAATGATTTTAGTGACCTAGACCCTTCCTTTATTGTTTTCGATTTAAATTCACGTCTTAGTTGTTAAAAAGAAAAAACCCAGACAATGTGTCCTTATGTTTGGAATAGACTTTTCTTTTTTATTTTCCACTTCATGTTTACAAATGCAAAAATCATATTGCGATTAGCCTTCCTTGAGAAACACCACTCGAGAAGAACTCACCGCACTACAATCAATCTCGTCCTATTGTGGGGGAGATCTCACACCTCTCTATTTTCAAAGAGTAGTACACAAATTGACTAATCATATGTCACGAACTCTATTTTTAGATGGATCCAATATTCTTATTGGAAGTCCATGATGTCTATTTATCTGCATTCTCTTGTTAAAGGTACATGAGAGTGCACTCAAAAAGACTGGATTTCATGATTACCTAAAGCACTCAAAATTGATGAGAACCTCAAAATTATAAGAGATCACAACTGTCTTGTGAGATAAGTATGAAGGAGGATGAAAATATTGAGATGTACTGCGGAAGGTTCTGTGATAACGTGAATCAAAGTGCCAAGCTTGGTGAGGAGATTTCAGAAGCCAAGCAAGTTCAGAAAATTATGTGAACTCTTCACACGAGGTTTCGTGAGAATATTACATCACTTGAGAGTTTTATGCACTTGGGAACCTCTGATCTTGGTGATTTAATTGGTGGTCTTTGAACCTTTGAGATTAATAATTATTATGATGAAATAAAATCAAGGGCATTGCATTCAAGACAAGTGTTCCTACACCATCAATGGAGAATATAAAGATGAAGATAAAGTTGTATTTGATGTTGTAGTTGCACTCCTATCTATGAATTATAGAAGACTGCAAATGAACGTCAACATGCGTAAGGTCCAGAACAAGTTGTTTAACCCTAGCAAATTCCTAACAGACAAAGGAAGGAGAGTTGTAGCAACACCTCAAGATCCAAGCTAACCAATTAAAAAGTGGAAAAGGATCAATACAGGGAGTTTCGTACTTTAGACACTTTCACAATATAAGTCCTAATTTTCTAAGAAAGAAAAAGACTTTCAAGGCAACATGGATTACATCTGAAGATGAGGAACAAACTGAAGAGACTGAGCACATAAGAAATATGGTTGTCTTCTCCAACAATAATCTTTTACCTAGCTTCATCCCTTCGCACATCTCACTTCGATTAAGGTATGGGTTATTCCCAATTTTATTCTAATAGTGCTTATGATGGTGAAGTTACAACAGGTGGATGAAGTGGTTAGTTACACGGTAAAGTTCAGAATCTCTGAAAAGAGAATTCAAGTTGAATGACAGGTTGACAAGTAAGCACATGGTGACCAGAAATCAAGAATTTGAGTTGGATTAAGAGTTTTTAGAAATTGTGCTCTTGGACAATGAACAGAAGCTATAAAAATAGGTATGTTATAAAAAAGATCAAGTTCTTTAATCACTTAAAACCGAGATGTTGGTTTATAGCATAATCTAGTGAAAAAGATGTAGACATTCTATCTCTCAAAAATTAATTGTCTAGAGTGATGAAGTAACTTTCAAACTTGGTCAATGTTCATATATTAATTAACCATGAACATTTTCAGAGAATTGAGAAGCTTGCCAAGGTAAATAAGTAGTTTCATAATCTAAACAATGGTAATGTAAGTTTGAATGATCTGGTCAACATGGGGAAAAGGTATGACAAACATGGTAGGGTATAAAGTCGAGTCTTCTATACTAAAAATAATACCAAATTTGTTAAAATGTTTGAACCTAGTACTATTCCAAAGGGTAAGAATGCATACTCCCCACTCCCTATCATGAAGCAACATGTAAAAGTTTTTGGGAATTTTTTATTACTATTTACCATTATTGTAGAATCATTGGCCTTATCCACTCTCAGAGTTATATAATCCATCATGGTTTATATGTAGGGAATGTAAATTCTTGGAATCCCATTGGTATTCCTTCACGAGCATCAAAACCAAAACTTGGTTTGAAAAACCATACATATTAAAATATTGGGTACCCAAAAGGTAAACATAGATGCTTAGTTTTTGAGTTATCTTTGAAAACTAGAGTTAAGTCTTATCTTTCTAATATAATGTCTATGTCAAATTTTGTGATAACATTTCGGTGTGAGTAATAAGGTCATAGTTGTTATATGTTTGAATGTTTATGGTTTGCCTAAACTTGAAATTATTTTTTTAGTAGAAAACTTGAAAGCCAATTTGATAAGCATGAGTAAACTTTGTGATCAAGTTCTTAATGTCTGGTTTACTAAGGATAAATGTCTTATTTTTAACAATTTATATAATCATGTTCTTACATGAACTAGATCAGCTGACAATTTCTAATTAGTTAGCATGAACTTATATGTCATTGGAACTAAGTTGAGTGATACTAAATTGTGCAACCAAAAGTTGGGCTACATTGTCTATACACACTTGATTACTTTGTCTAATACAGGTATCATTCGTGGTCTAAAATATCAGATAAAGAAATATCATGTCTTTGAACCATGTTAGAAGAGAAGATTGAAGCGTGCTTCTCATAAGACACTTCATTAAGTTAATATGAAGCAAAATCTTAAGTTGTTGCACATGAACTTGATGAGGCCAATTCAGGTAGAAGCTTACAATGGTAAGAGTACATTCTTGTGATTTCTGATGATTTTTATAGGATAGATTTTATTAGAGAAAAACCAAACTCACTTGAATCTTTCAAAAGTCTCTATTATAGATTAGAAAATGAAAATAATTTCAAGGTTGTGTGAACTAGGAGTGATCATGGGAGATAATTTGAAGATGTATTATTTTGATGAGTTTTGTAATTCACATGACATATCTCATGAAATTTCTACACCTAATATTCCACAATAAAATGGTGTTGTGGAGAGAAAGAATCGTGCCTTGAAGGAAATGGTGCAAATAATGTTGATCTCCCAGGACATATCATCGCGTTGGTGGTCTTAAGTTGTCGATATAACATGTTACCTCATCAACCGGATGTACATTCGCAAATTACTCCATATGAGATATGTAAAGTTGAGTCTCCTAATCCAAATTATCTACATGTGTTTGGGAGTAAGTGCTATATTTATAATGATAGAGATCAACTTTGGAATTTCAAGTCTAAAAGTGATGTTGATCAATTTCTAATTTACTTTGGTAGCAGTCGTGCGTACAGGGTTGTAACGCCCCGATTTCACTTTAGTCAAAATAGGATTTATATTTACGAAAAATATGACGAAACCTTGGCGTCACAATAAATGTCAAGACTTTCAAACTTTACGCAGCGGAAATAAACATAATATAAATAACCAAATCACCATCAAAGGAAATTTATAATTAAAAACGCGTTTTTATGTCTAGTTCTACTTTTATTTAAAACAATGAAACCAGTTTGGAAACACAAAACCAACATCAATATTTTTATTCCTCTACTCGTCTCCCATCCGATCGACATCTTCGTTCATACCTGAAAAAAATATCGTTGATTTGGGATGAGCTCAACGTACTCAATAGTTACACTGACTTAACCAATGCAAAATCATACAACTCACAAATAGTACAATCGATCATAGAATTCATAGTTTTATCGTAGAAAATAAGTTGACTGCAGCTAAAATACGCCGGGATAAAACCCGATGACCCTTTTCCCCGGTCACAGACACATTTGGTCTCTAGTTTTAATTCGTGGTTATAGCACGCTGGGATAAACCCAATGACCCTTTTCCCCGGTCACAGACACATTTGGTCTACAGCTATATTAGTTTTTGGAAATATAGAATTGCATGATACACATAGCACATAAATTTGAGTACATAAAATTTAACATAGGTAAGTCAGTGGTCCCTACCTCGTAAATATGTCGTGGAAAGTCGAGTGATATGCACGTAGTTGAAATCCTAAGTCCCCTTATTGCTCGTCACCTAATAAATTAGAAAAATATATTTAATTAGTATTTTTCATATTTAAAGTAGTAATAATAATAATAATAGTAATAATAATACAATATTAATGATAATAATAATAATAATAATAATAATAATAATATTAATAAATATAATAGTAATAATAATTAAAAAGGACTGGAGTGCAGTTTTTAAAATATGTTTTGGGGCTGGATAGGGGTTATTGGAAATCTGGGGTTTCAATTGAAAAGGGTTAGGAAGCTGGGGAGTCAATCTGCAAATTTGGAAAATGTTTGTTGGAACAAAAGGGGTTTCAGCCCCAAATCCCTAATTCTCCTCCCCCGTCTCTTTCTCCCCCAAAGCAAAACTCGGCCAGCACCTCTTTCTTGCTCAATCGTCGCCGGCGACTGAACCATGGCGGCATCGGGTGGTGGTTGGCTGCAACCGGCGAGGGCGGGCGACAGAGAACCGGGCGGTTGTTCCCCCGCTCCGCTCTGTCCGAAAGGTGGGGCGACGGCACAGGCGGTTGTGTGCGGCGGTGTGAAACCATGGCGGCTGGTTCGTTGTGGGGGTTTGCTTCGCTGGCGGCTGAAAGTTGGGGGTGGAGACTATCGGCAACGGGCGGAGGAGACGACTTCTCCAGCTCCGCAGCGGGACACACTGGTGACGGGGCTCGACCGCGATTCGATTGACGGCGGCGCCTGACCACGGCTGGGGCAGACTGAAGGTGGCGGCGGTGGTTTTGTGTGGCGGTTGTCGGCAGGTGGCTGGAAATTGGGCTGCGGTTCGGCTGCGGTTGGGTCCTCGTGGGGCTGCTCGATGGTTTGAGTCGGGCCGTGGTTCGGCTACGAAGGCGTTGGTGGTTGAGGGTGGTGATGGTGAAAGGCGACGTCAACGGCTGTTCATCGTGGGCTAGGCTCTGGGCGGAGGTGGTGACTGAAACCCCGGGGCTGAGATATGGCGTGGGTCGTGGGTTTGGGTTTGTTTTGGTTGGTTTAGGGATTTGGAAGGTGGTGGTTTGGGATTTGTGTTGGGTTCGGGCCGTGAAACGGGGTGCGCCTGGTGTTGGGTTGAAACGGGCGGCCGTGGCTTCAAGTTTGGGTCTTGGTTTCGAGCTTGTACGTTCTCGGGGTCTGTAGTTGGCGGTGGTGGTTTGACGTGGCTGTGGTGGTATTGAAAACGTGGGCCGCTGGTGTGGCGCGATTCTTCGCAGCAAAGTCGGGCTGGGGATTGAGAAACGATGGGTTGTTGGGTCTCGTCAAAATTCGGGACTCGGCCAATTTGGGCGACGTTGCTGTGGCTGTCGGCGACTGGAAGTCGAGCCGTGGTTGTCGGGTTTGGACAGGGGTCCGGTTTGGTGTCGGCGACTATTTATTTGGCAGGGGTTGTAAGGAATTGACTGGGAACGATCGGGTCGTCGAGGCTTAGCGGTGGCGATGGGGGCTTGCTTTGGTTTGGTTTGGGATGGGTTTTTGATGAATGTTTGTTTGAAAAACTTTAGAAAGAAAAATACAAGAACAAGGTTTGTAGCTGTTTGCTGCCGATTGGGTGCAGGGATGAATGAAAAAATGGTTTCTTTGAAAAAAATATGTTTAGAAAATTAGGATTGATCTACCTGTTGTTTGCTTGCGGCCGTATGCAAGTAGAATTGTGAAAAAGTGGTGTTTTGGATTTTTCTTTATAAACTAAACTTAGAATTTATTTATGGAAGGTTAGGGCTTAGGTTTAGTGGACTTGGGCTAACCATTGGGCTCGTTTTTGAAGTTCGAAAAGAAAACGATCCACTAGACGACTTAAGTTTTAAATCAAATAATTTCGTGAACGACCCAATAGTACTTTAAATTATTAAAATAACTATAATATAAATAAATAAATTATAATATTTTTAGAAATCAAAATTATTTAAAACTAAAATCTATTAATTTGATTATAATAAGATTTTAAAATAATTTTAGATAATTTATATAGAATACAACTATAATATAATAGTCTTTAAAATTGAGTATAATATATTTAACAATCGCACTAGAAATTTTTATTATATAGAGTTTTCTTAAATCAATTAGAACTAAAAGTATAAAATAATTTATAGTGACGAGTTTGGGACTAAGATTATTTTTTTAATGCATGATTGTAATTAATAAAAAAATATATGCATTGGATGTATGGATGTTACATTCACTCTCCACAAACTTACTTTTTATGGGTCCCACCATGTTTCCCCATTAATTTTCAATCATACTTTTTATATTTGCAATAAAATTATATTTATCTATTATCTATTTAAATATTTTATGAATATAAAATTTAATATATCTATATAATATATATATATTATATATATAATATATATATATATATATATTATATATATATATATATATTATATATATATATAGGGTTGGGTTCAAATGAGAACCCCGTCATTATATGTGAACCTAGGGACTCATCTTGACCATTAGATTGGATAATCTTGATGGTTGAGATCATGACATGTCAGCATGGTAATAATGTAAAAAAAATGCATTAATTAATTAAAAATGGTATTTTGGACATATATCAACGTTTACAAAGAGCACTTACATTGTTCTTTAGAAAGCACAATAGATTAAGAAAAAAAAAAACACTACGATTGTATACAAAAAGCATCGCAAATTTCGTCTATAAACTGCAAATTCAAAAATTTGAAATGAAACTCAAATCTTCAACAAACCATAACTTTTTCAAATTTTATTCGTTTTGAATGAAATATATATCAAATTAATCACATTCTCAAGATCTACAATTTAAGATACATATTGCATGTTTTAAAACGTAAAAAATATATATATATATAATTAAATTAAAAAAATTGGACTGATTTTAGCACTACAGTACTGTGTAAAAAGCACAATGAACCTGGACATATAATTGCACTGTGCAATATTAGATCTAAGGCCAGGATTAGTCCCTAGGTTCACATATAATGACGGGTTCTCATT
>BMAC01000074.1:1273530-1297010 GCA_014905375.1 Phtheirospermum japonicum
GTGTTTTGGATTTTTCTTTATAAACTAAACTTAGAATTTATTTATGGAAGGTTAGGGCTTAGGTTTAGTGGACTTGGGCTAACCATTGGGCTCGTTTTTGAAGTTCGAAAAGAAAACGATCCACTAGACGACTTAAGTTTTAAATCAAATAATTTCGTGAACGACCTAATAGTACTTTAAATTATTAAAATAACTATAATATAAATAAATAAATTATAATATTTTTAGAAATCAAAATTATTTTAAAACTAAAATCTATTAATTTGATTATAATAAGATTTTAAAATAATTTTAGATAATTTATATAGAATACAACTATAATATAATAGTCTTTAAAATTGAGGTATAATATATTTAACAATCGCACTAGAAATTTTTATTATATAGAGTTTATTAAATCAATTAGAAACTAAAAGTATAAAATAATTCATTGTTTCTAAAAATCGGGCTAGGCGCCGCCTAGGCGCTCGGCGCCCTCAAACCGCCCACGATTTTTGAAAATCGGGCAAAAAAATCGCCGGGGGAACTCGGCGCCGGCTAGGCGCTCTCGGCGCTGCCTAGGCGCCCTCGGCGCCCAAGTCGGCGCCTAGGCGCCAGGCAGTCAAATTTTTATTTTTTTTTTTTTTTTTTTATTTTTTTTATCCAAGACGACGTCGTTTTGGTTTTAAATTTTTTTAAAGTCAATTCAATTGTTACGGGGCAAGAATTGGGACAGAACAGAAACAGACTGAGAACTCTTCCCCTTATTTATTGAACTTATGATCATTACTTTTAGTTTTGAATAGTCATATACTTTATTGTGTAGTAGGTAGTATGTTGAACTATTAAATGTTGGATGTAATGTTGTAAATTAGGGTATTTATTCTCAATTCTAGGCCCCGCCTAGGCCTCGCCTAGGCCCCGCCTAGGCGCCCTAGGCGCTAGGCGCTGGTCTGGCGCCTAGCGGCAGCCTAGCGATTTTTAGAACACTGAAATAATTTATAGTGATGAGTTTGGGACTAAGATTATTTTTAATGCATGATTGTAATTAAATAAAATGAAAAGAAAATATGCATTGGATGTATAGATGTTACAAGGGTCCACAATCTTACAACAGAAATGTTATTGATGACGTCACTAAATTGTAAGTACACCCTAACCATGATGTACCTTTATCATCCGATGTTCCTAAAACTCCATAGAAAGTAGAACAAGATACTACTGGTGTTATTAATAATGTAAAAATTGAACATTCTAAGCAAGTTTTTCCAGGTACAGATGCTGGTGAATATGATGTTCCTACATGAAATGATACAATGAGTAGATATCATAGTTAATTTATCAATTTAATTCGGTTATGAAAAGAGCTTCATGCATAGAAAGTAAATGAAGAGTGTAGCTACCAACAAGGCATCACATTAAGTAAGAGATAAATGCTCTTGTATAGTGATGTTTCATATGGAGTACATGATGGCCATTTAGTGTAGTTACTCAACAAATTAGTGTAACGAGTTTATTATCTTCTATCTCACATAGTTAATGGAAATCATGGGAAATAATCATTTGGTACATATCTAATGAAAACATGTCACGTATCTCTAATCGACTCATGAATCACCAAAAAAAATCATGGGATAGATCTCCGATAAAAACATGTAAGTTATCTTTAAGTGAATTGTGATGCAAACATATATATATATATATATATATATATATATGTGTGTGTGTGTGTGTGTGTGTGTGCGCGCGCGCGTGTGCATATATACATATACATAAACATGTATATGTATATGTATATGTATATATATACATGCACACGCGCGCGCGCACACACACACACACACACACACACACACACACACATATATATATATATATGTATTGTAAATACATGATGTTGCACTAAACTGAATAATTTTTCATTTGTTTTGATGCCCACAGTTCAGAAAGAGATTTTGGGAGAGTAATATATAGTTTAAAGTTTTCTAAGTGTTGATATGCATAAACATTAAAATTTTTGTGTTTCATTAATTTTTATTTTTGTGTGTGAGTTTTGAATGAATTTACGTAGACATAAATTGCATGGTTTGATTCTAGAAAAAGAAATTGATGGACTAAAAAGAATTATGGGAATATTTAAATTAATTATTAGACTGTTCTCATAATTTCGTAATTAACTTTAATTTACTTAACTTTATTATTAACTAATACATGAAAGTGGGGAGTTTTGGAGGGAAAGTGGGAGGCATTTTTGCTCACGTTCACCCTTCCACCTTCTCACCTTGGTACCTTAACTTTTTCACCCCAACCACATAAAAGCCGATCACGTTTGTTTCATCTTCCACGCGCAATCTCCACACTTCAGAAACCTTAATTCTTCTTTTTCTTCTCCGATATTTTGCCTTCTTACTACTGCACCCATAATTCTTTCCTTTTTTTTTTGAAACACAAGTATGGGCAATGACAAAACCACTGGAAAGAGAAAGTCCGCTTCCAAATCTGCCAAATATTGCCAGCAAAGTTCCTGCACTATGAGTTCTGCACTGATGGTGGCACCCATCATGATCATTTCACCAAATTCAGATATGTCTATTTCAATCTCTATGGGGGGTCATTTTTCTTTTCGGGGTATAACTTGGTCTTGAAGTTCTTATTTGGCCTGCGCGTGAAGTTACGCCATTGTAGCCTACTCAAGAACAAACACCGGATGTTGTTGCATCCCCTTAGGGGATGAAATCGGTATTGCCTCTAACTTCCGAAGTGAATAAGCTTCCATGCACTGCCATTTTGAACAATTCTTCATCTACAAAAAACTCTTCACCTTTTGTCCCCAAGTTTATGCACAAATATGGGTTTTTACTCTCTAAGGTCCCGAAGTGAGACAAAATTGATTATGACCCAGACTTTGTCATGGAAGAGGAGATATACACTTCTTCTCAAAGATCTACTCGTTTAAAGGGTAAAGCTAAGATCCAAGATAATGAGCCTTCACCTTCTTCTACTAACATTGAATCTTATGAAGATGCATATGATTTGGATAACTCTTTCTCTAACCGTTTCTGTACTCTTAAGACCAAGATCCATTTTAGTAATTTTCATAAGATGAAGTTCCATCCTAAATGAAATATCAAAATTGAGAGATTTAGGGAATTTGACCTGATTGAGAATCTAGGCCTCGAGAAAACTATTATTGGTCTTCCCAACTATTGTAGTCAAATTATATTATCATTATGTTAGTTTCACCCCATCCATAATTGATTCTATTAGTAGTAGGTTTGATTAGGTTTTATGTGCAATCATGTTATTCCTTTTCCCCCTTGTTCTATTGAAACCAATTTTGTATGGATTTATGATCATTTGGTGTATCATGAAGATGGTCTTAATATTTTCACATTTGTCCTGAATGAGGGCAAACTTGATAGGTGGCTTCACCTTTGATTTTTGGTTAATTCTTAAACCTTTGAGTCTAACATCTTGCATAAGATAGAACTGCGAAATTGAACCCCTACTAGTCATCAGTCTAGGTTTATTAAGAATCAAGACAAAGTCTTGTACATGATTCTTACTGGGAAGAGTTTTCTTTAGGTGAACTAATCTATAAGCATATTATTTCTTTAGCTTGTATTCCTAGTACATGTGCTATATTTGAGAACATCCGTCAAGTATTGAAATCTGGTGTTTTAGGGACTCAAAAGTCTAAACAAACAAGCTCTTTGGCATCTCAATCGAGAATAGGGGAGAGATTTGAGAAGTTTGCTGCTAAGAACAAAGAAAGGAGGAAGGGCAAAGAAAAATGTACTACTGTTGTTGTTGTGCTGAAGGAAATATTAGATGAGGAGGAGAAGTTGGAAGATAAAGCTACTTCAGAGTCTTTGGACTGAGTTTACATCTGGTAATCTAATTCTACTTGTTATTGATTCTTAAGTAATAATTTCAGTGAGAATATGATGTACTTGAATATTTTATTTTGTTGGTTGGTTGATGTTAGTTTTTTTTTTTACCACCGAAAGTGTATGAGATTCAATCGTAGTTATGGTTGAGTAAGGTTGTATGCACAGCGACTATGAATTAAGTATTTTGATCATAATAGTTTGATTCTACTTAAATGTTCAAATATCAATTGTAATAACTAATAAGAAAACAAGCAAATCAAATATGATAAATATAATAGAGCAATGATAGATTGTTGATTCCTAGATATGGTTTCGATTGATAACTCTTTTGATTTTATGATGAATAACATTTTAATCAAAGTCTAATTCTATAGGAATTCCCGAAGGTAATTCTTACTCCAGTTACATAAGTAAGGATACGTAAACTAAATTACCTAGCATGCACACACTTCAACTTACTAGCCTCCCGGTAGTATACATAATTTAGTTGAAAAAAGATCCTAAGATTATAATATCCCCCCTCAGATATATGAACATCTTGTACTCCATCTACGTAGCCTATCTAATTTCCTAAATATCGACTCACCGCACTTGCATTGATTTAATATTTGCAAACAAATGTAAAACACTGATCAAGTCCTCATACAAGAACATTGACAAGATAAAACAAAAAGGTAATAATCAATTAACAAATAAAATAATTTAATAACACAATGACTTGAGTCATCAATCTACTCACAAGTCCAGAATTAAAGAGATTAGCCGAATATTGTTATAACAAAACTAAACATGTCTTGCATAATACATGAAAAAACTTAATCTAAAAATGAAAATAGAGTGGAGAAGCACTCTGGGCCATGGTGACTCATGAGGAACTCCATCTTGTCATCCCATGGATGGAAGGGTGTCAATCCTCCATCCTTGGACTGCCAATCTCCTCCAATATGATGTATTATATGTTCTCTAAGATGATATCTGATGTCTCAAATGTTTAGGGTGTGTAGGGTATTTATAGTGGTCCAAAAAGACTAAAAAATGTAACCCTAGAAAATCAGTATCGGCCATGTACCCGACTTGCAAGTCGAGTGTCAAGTCAGGGGTAGATCCAGCATTCCATAATTTCATTTTCACCCGAGTTATGAGTCGAGTGTCAATTTGGGTGGCAGTAAAATTTGTTACACGAGTTGTTCACACAACATGTAATGTGGGTGGCAACTTGGGTTTATCTTCTTAATCATTTTTTGCCCTTAAAATAGCTAAATTATACTTGGGGTTATTGATTTGTACATTTTTTTGTTTGTTTTTGCATCTTGTTTTATGTGTTATAGCGGGTTTTAGGTCGTGTTTTCTCTCATTTTTCTTTCTTTTAGTTTTTATGCAGCTCGAGTTGATTTTTGTTCCGTTTAGTACTCTTTCTCTTATCTCTTGTAAATATTCATTCTAGTTTGTTTCCTTGTCTTTTTAGTCATCCAAGTGGAGCCACACACATCCCCAAAAGTTACGACCAGTTCAGATCAATGAAATCTAAGCAAAGGTTCATGAAACATGCCCGTCGATCGACCTGCAATCGATGCATCATTGACGCACACCTCTTGCCCACTTCAAAAGCCCAGCCAACTGACCGACCGAGGTGCACCAAATACCATTGATTGACACAGCACGTTGATGCAACATTGATGAGCGCCTACCGCCGAGTCGACAGTCCTAGTCAATTGACTTGTCGGGAATAATGCGCCATCATTGATCGACAATTTTCATTGACATAAGTTCGATGATAGAAATACCATCGATCAACGCAAGTCGACGGTCAATCAAAGGTCATCGTTTAAAGAAAAAACTACCACGATGCCCTCCTCGACTTACACTATTTAAGTGAGAACACTTCCCTGCCGCGAGGAGGTCTGCAGACTTACCTTTTTCTGACCTAGAAAGCTCACTTTCAAACATTTGAATTCTTCCATCATTTCTCTGTTATTCCACACTTGATAATTTGCTTTTAGTTATTGATTTTGAAGACTATGATGATTTAGATATGGGGAAACCAGCTCGTTGGGAGCTCCGTGTTCTTTTTCTGTGATTAGTATTTGAAGAATTATTTGGGTGATTTCAATCATTGATTTCTAGCATTTCTCTTGTGGATTTTAATATTTTTTTTGAATATGTTGGTTGTGTGCATTTAGATTTTTTTTTAATCGGTGAATTTTGGGCTGAATTTATTCACGTAAGGTGGTTGAATCCTATGGTGATTTTTTTATTTTCTAATAGATTGTTATTCCTTCGGCGTTTAGACGTTAGTGAATTTTATGTTGACTTTAATGTGATTATCAAATACCTTAGGTGCTTACATGTTTCTTATTGTTCTTTATTGCGTCCAATTCATATGCTTGTAGATCTAGTATGATTCGTGTCGATTGGTCGACTAGTCATTATATTTAAATTAAAGTCGTGTTGATTATTTTTTTCTCGTTCTTAAAAAGTAAACAAAACACAACATTCTTTGATCGCGTGTTTAGTTAAATTGTGTTAAAATGAGCAATTCAATTTTGATTGTCTTTCCTCAAGAAATTCGACTTGAGTCAAACTTACCACTTACAACCACTATGTTCTCTTACGGACAAAATTTTCTTTAACAAAAAGTAAGTGCAAAGGTTTCGATTCAAAATTTGGTGCCGTTTCCAGGAAATGCCTAAGGTTTTCAAATGTTCGTTCGTATATGATTAGTTAGTTTAATGTAATTCTATTTTATTTCGACTCGATGTGTTTGATTATTTGTTGAGTTTATGCAAGGACAAAGTAATTGATGGAGAGCTTGTCCATTTCATAGACAACATCAATATTGTAAATCGTACTAGAGTCGCACCTGGAGGAGTTGAGGACAATTGTCCTCGACAAGAAACTATAGACGAGCTACCGATGGATATTCCCGATGTATATCCGAACTTACTGGAAGATCAAAATGAATAAAATGGCATTCCACAACCATACAATAATCCGAACTTGAATCACAATCATTATGATGCAAGGATGTCTTACGTTAATCCAGACCAAGGTCCTCAAGACGCTCCACCTTACAATTAAGTTCCACGAGCACCTCACCCACCTCACCAACACGTACCACATGCTCCTCATGAGAAACTGCAACTGTACTATCAGCAAGCCCAACAAGAAGCCCGGGGACCTTACATGCAGCATATAGGCATTACCAATACCAAGAACACCAACCAACTCGTATGCGAGAGTTTGCTCGGCCCGGGATCGGCCCTTACACATCATGCATACTTTTAGGCCCCGTGGTCCGAGATTATGAACTCAAGGCGATTCACTTCAATCAATTGCCTTCCTTTATGGGCTTCAGAATGAAGATCCACCCAATTACATTTTAGAGTTATATGATGTCATCCAAACATTTCCCCTTCAAGGCCTTAATGAAAATTAACTGGAGATGCGATGTTTCCCCTATACTTTGAAGGATCGAGCCGGAAATTGGTTCATGTCAATAGAGGCTGATTCTCTTACAAATTGGGACATGGTGTATGACTGGTTCATGAGCAAGTATTACTCAAATCAAATGACAGCTCAAATTTGGGTGAAGATGTTTAAAGGGATTCTCACGCAATGCCCACATCATCACTACCCATCGAGCTAGTTAACCAATTTTTCTACAACGGGCTTATTCTTACCTTCTAATATATGTTTGACAATGCCGTCGGGGGAGATATTGGGTCTCGAATAGCTCAAGAAGTGTACAACATCTTTGAATCAATAAGTTACAACTCCCAACAAAAGAGTGATCGCTCGAAGAAGATAGTCATTCACAAAGTGAAAATCTCTCATGCCTCTCACGACGACAAGAAGAGGATTGCCGAGTTGACGAAGCAAGTGCCCTCCTTGCAAACTCAAAATACACTCCTTTCTCAAAGCGTACCCCAGTCCCCAATGCCTACTGAGACGTGTGGGATTTTTGGAGTGTATGGGCATGGAGACAATCTTTGCCAAGCCACGTTGGAACCGCCCGAGGAGATCGAAGAGAAAGTCCAAACCATTTAAGGATACCAAGCGAATCAAGTTGGGCAGGGGTATCAAAATCGATATCCACATAACAACAACCCGTACTCGTAAACTTATAATTCAGGTTGGAGGAATCACTCAAACGTCTCTTGGTCGAACAATTCCAATGGGGGGAATTACACGTCAAATTCTCATCAGCAAAGCAATTTCGCCCCCCCAACAACCATATCAACAACAATAAAGGGGGCAAGGTTCCTTCCAAACTCGACCACATTTCCAACTGACTCCACCAACTCAAGCCCCCATTCTTCCTTTTCTCAACGAAACATTGCGTACGCTTACACAATTCATGCAATGCTCCAAGAAGAGGATGGATAGGCTTGAAACTACCATCGGCCAACTCATTGCGTAAATAGAAAAAAGTGAGCCGGGAAAATTAACGAGCCAACCATCACAATCACAAGCCATCACCATGCTTAGAAGTGGTTGAGTTATGGACAACAAAGTTTCTTTGCCCGAAGGAAATTTTACACCACCACCCATCCGAAATGATAGCATGGAAATGAACATTACCCCACCATAGATAAACATTAGGAAGGAAGTCCAACCTACTAGAGTTCTACATAAGGCATCCAACCCGTATCGGCCTTCTATTCCATTTCTGATCCGCCTTTAACTGGAAAAGCAAGAGAAGAAATTTCTTGACCTTTACAATATGCTTTCTAAATTTAATGTTAATCTTCCATTACTTGATGTTATAAGGAAAATTCCCGCATATGTAAAGTTTTTCAAAGATCTTGATTCAAAAAAAGGATTCTTTAGTGAAAATGAAAAAAAAAAAATCAAATGCGGCAAGCATTATTTTTTGCAATCCCCTTCCCCCTAAGGAGAGTGACCCCAGGAGTTTTTGCATAAAAATCACATTGGGAAATGAGAAAGAAACTCGGGGTATGCTCGACCATGCGGCGGGGATAAATATAATTCTGTTTTATATTTATGAGCAGTTTGATGTAGGTGAACTCAAGACAACAAAGATGCGGCTCCAGTTGGCAGATTGTTTCATCTGATATCCTAAGAAAATTGTTGAAGACGTCCTCGTGCAAGTTGGTAGCCTCATCGTGCCCATCGATTTTGTTATATCGGATGTTGGGAAAGAGCAGGACGATAGTTGAGAACACATTATTCTATTTGGTCGACCCTTCATGGCCACAACCAATACGTTGATCGGTGTAAAAAACGGTAGCATGACCTTGTCCTTTTTGGATGAAATGGTCACCTTCTCCATTCATGACTTTCAAGCAACGTCATCCTCATCCATGAACACTAAATGTTATTCATTGATCCCATCGCTCCACTAGTACAAGATAAGAGTGAAGAAGAATCAGTTATTCATGAGTTCCTTACTCAAGACGGTATCTCATGGCTCGCCGAGGACGACATTTGGCTTGAGCCTAATCTGGAGGGGGTGATTGATCTTTGTGAGTTAGGGGGTCAGAAACCCGATATTGAACCTAAAGTGGAACTCAAGCCTCTCCCGAGTCACCTCAAGTATGTGTTCTTCGAAGAAGGTGAAAAGAAGCCCATCATCATCTTTGTCGAATTAACGAGTGAAGAAGAGAAAGCCTTGATTAACATGCTTAAGAGGTTTCAAGGAGCTATCTAGTGGATTTTGGAGGGGATATTAAGGGAATTAACCCATCCACATGTATGCACCGTATTGATTGGGAGGAAAGAACAAAGAGATAGTCAACGTCGTTTATGTGTTTCCGAAAAAGGGTGGCATCATGATCATCGAAAATGACAAGGGTGAAATTGTACCCACTTGATTGACCACCGGGTGGCACATGTGCATTGATTATAGGAATCTTAATGCCGCCATGAGGAAAGACCACCTACCACTTTCGTTCACCGATCATTGCTCGACAAATTAGCCAGCCACAAATATTATTGCTTCCTTGATGGCCTTTTAGGATACTATCAAGTAGCTATAGGTCCGGAAGACCAGAAAAAGACAATCTTCACATGCCCATTCGGAACGTTCGCTTTTTGGAGGATGCCTTTTAGTTTTTTCAATGCGTCGGCAACTTTCCAACGCTGCATGCTATCCGTTTTCACGGATATAATCAATGAATTCCTTGAGGTTTTCATGGACGACTTTTTGGTATTTGTCTCATCTTTTACTTGTTGTTTAAATAATTTGTCTAGAGTTCTTGAGCGTCCCATTGATAGTCATCGGACTCTTAGTTAGGAAAAGAGTCATTTTATGGTTAAGAGTGGTATCGTTCTTGGTCATATTCTGACAAGTAGGGGTCTAGAAGTAGACAATGCGAAAGTTGATGTTATTGAAAGTTTACCCCCTCCCACGAACATAAAAGGCATTAGAAGTTTTCTAGGACATGATGGTTTTTACAAATGATTTATCAAAGATTTTTCAAAAATTAGTCGTCCGTTGTGTCAACTGCTTGGCCTTGAGGTGCCATTTATATTCGATGATTCGTGTCTAAATGCTTACAACCTTCTTAAAGAAAAACTTCTTACGCCTCCTGTGGTCGTTGCTCCAAATCGGTCCCTTCCCTTTAAAATAATGTGTGATACATCGAACGATACGATGGGAGCCATTTTGAGTCAATGAGTAGATGGCCTTCTTCGTGTCATTTACCATTCGAGTCTTATGTTGAATGAGGTTCAAATGAATTATAATACCATCGAAAAATAGCCATAATTTTCTCACTTGAGAATTTAAGCTCATGTATAGTCGGCTCTAAGGTCGTCGTCCATAGCGATCACACGGCTCTCTGTCACCTTTTTATAAAACTCAAAGCAAGTCACGTTTGATTTGATGGATACTTCTATGGCATGAATTTAATGTTGAGATTCATGATAGGAAAGGTTGTGAGAATTTAGTTGCCAACCATTTGTCTCACTTAAGTGTAGAGGAACATTTGCATGAGCAGGAACGTATCAATGATTCTTTTCCTTATGAATTTATGTATGTTATTTATTCTCACCCTACCCCATGGTATGCCGATATTGTTAACCATCTTGCATGTGGCCATCTGAGAGCCGAATTATCCTTTCGAGAATTGAAGAGACTTCTTTCAATTTGCAGGCATCACTTTTGGGAGGATCCATTCCTTTTTCAGTTTGGAAAGGATGAAATTATTCAAATATGCATTCCCGAAGATGAGCAATGAAGCATCCTATCTTTTTGCCACGATCAATAATGCGGAGGCCATTTCAGAGGACAAAAGACCACTTTTAAAGTCCTTCAGTTGGGATTTTATTGGCCGACGCTATTCAAAGATGCTCATGAATTTTTCAAATCATGTGACTGATGCCAACAAACATGGAATATTAGAAAAAGGAAAAAGATGCAATTGACGAGTAACCTTGTTGTGGAGATATTTGATGCTTGGGGCATAGATTTTATGGGACCGTTACTGACTTCCTTTGGGTACGAGTACATTCAAGTGGTCGTCGACTACGTGTCCAAATGGGTTGAAGCTATTCCCACCAAGACGTGCGATGCCAAGATTGTACTTAAGTTCGTGCAGGAAAGTATTATTAGTCAATTCTGATTCCCACGAGCCATCATTAGTGACGGAGGTACCCATTTTAGAAAAAAAAATTCAAGACTGAGGCACGATATGGGATCAAGAATAAGGTGGCCACGACGTATCACCCTCAAATTTCGGGACAAGTGGAGACAAGCAACAAACAGATTAAAGCAATCCTTGAGAAAACCGTTCAACCAAGCCAGAAGGACTGGTCGACTAAGCTTAGAGATGCTCTTTGGACATACAAGAAAAAGGTACAAGACGGTTTTAGGAACTAGCCATTATCGAATGGTATACGACAAGGCATTTCACCTTCCGGTCGAGTTGGAGCATCAAGCCTATTGGGCTATACGAGCCATAAATTTTGATTTGACACAAGTCGACAAAGTGCGGGGACTACAACTTGAAGAGATGGGTGATATACGAAATGATGCCTATTAAAATGCCAAAATATAAAAGAGGGAAGTGAAGCTTCAACACGATAAGAAGCTCATTTCTAAAGATCTCAAGTCCGGCATGGAAGTTTTACTCTATAACTTTCATCTCTGTTTATTCCCCGAGAAGCTCATGTCAGAATGGAGTGGTCCATTCTTGGTCGAAGATGTTATGGCATATACAAAAAGATCCAAGAAAGTTTTCAAGTCAATGGTCATTATGCCAAAGCATGTTTTCAAGGATCGAAATTAACCCATGATGTAGAGTCTGATACTCTTGAATACCCACCTTTTGCCAACAACAAAAAGTTGATACTCTTTAATAAAAAGTCCAATACTCAACAAAAGAAAAAAAATCAACACATTCAGTAAAATATGGTAATAGTTTAAAATACAAAACCCAATACTTCATATTATAGACTTAATACTTCACAATAGAAAAATCAATACATTAATCAAATACAATAATCAAGTTTTTCCTCTTCATTGGAGCTTCTTTCCCTTTCCCTTGAGTTTTTCTTTTGCTTTCAATATACAAAAAAAGAAAAGAAAAAACAAACATACAGATATACAACCCCGGCCTCCGTATAGAAAAATAAAAGGCGATGAAGATTACAACTCGAGAGAACATAAGATGCAAACTCATATGCTCCCCTATTGCTCCCTTCTAGCATACACACCAATGGTCTACAATGTGTTGATAAGAAGCAGCCTATTAATGCTCACAAAAACATTTTTAACATCTTCAATATGGGAGGTCTCAATGAAAATGACATGCTAGCAGCAACTTCGACAATTATGACAATACCCGAGTCCCTCATCACTTCAATAATTCTGACAAAAGTGAAAAGTAGGCCAGACAAAAACATATTTACAATTAGTGAATGAACTAATTAATATAATGAATCAAACATATCATAATTTGTTTTTGGAAAATCGATTCATATGGAAAAAAATGAGAGCATATACTTTGACTAGGCATATAATTCTTAAAGCTAATATCAAGATAGAATCCAGATAATTATATTAAGAGGGAGTTTTAGTAATTACATGAATACCCACCAATTCGTAGCAAATCAGATCTACATCAATGAATATCAATGCCAAAATTTCCGGTGAACAATAAAAGGCTCACAAATATCAATATTACTTGTATGGTATTTGTTCGTCGTAGTCCCACTTATTGTTGAGCCATTGCGTGACACAAGCCGCATACACAAGCAAACTTTATGGTTTCACAACTGCTTGAATTTGAGTTAGTGCTCACAAACCTTAAATCAAGCTTAGATAATAAATCTCACACGATGTATCACAAACACACAAATAAGAGTCTTATCCACTTATTGTTACTTAATCTGCAAACAGAAATACTTAGAAGCACCAACACACAAATGAAAACAACAATAAAGATAATAAGGTGCATGTTATTCCTTTAATTCATTTTCGCAATAAACACTCCAACAAACATACATCTAATTACTTAAGTAGTTGGTTTAAAGAATTAACTAAACTAATTACGAGAATCAAGGGCTAGATAATATGTGCATATCCTAGCTCTGTACACAAACTTGCAGTCTTAGACTTAAAACATAAACAAGATTTAAATGGGACATACCAAAGAAATAAATTTCAGCATCATGCTATTTTCATATCTCACATATATATAATGAAATACACATGTATAACTACATTAGCACAAAAAAGTTCTTAACTAAGAACATTGCCTAATATCGATAGAAATCTAAATATAAATATGAAGACGAAGACAATAGACAAATGTATCAATCTAATAAGAATATATTATTCAAATGTTGGAGCACAAACTACGTAAGTTAAACACACCTCTGTTCATATATCTACATGTCAATTTCTATCGCTTAAATTTCCCGGACACACATATATTAGTGCCAATAAAAAGATGATTAAAAATTGTAACCCTTGCATAACTGCATTAAAATCTGAGTTTTTTTTAATTCATGTGTAGTATAATCTCCTGTAAAGATTCTGCATCTAATGACCCTAATTAAATAACTCTATATAAGACCCCTTCACGGTTTATTTCTAATTATATTTTTCATTTTCTAAAACTGAGATCTTTGTTTAAAATAGGGTGTGTTTGATTATATTAATTCGATATCCTTCATAAACATATTTCAAATATAAAATCTCTAATGAGAGCACAATAATTTGAAAACCTTAAAATTAAGAATAAAATATATTAACTTTTAGAAATAGCACAAAGTCACATGTAGATGGAGAGAATCACTGGTGATCGAAAAAACTAATCGTTGACCATGAGAATTAACAATTTTCAAAGACTGTAAAGCTCACATGAAACTTCAAATGACCTCCAAAGCTTCAAATGTTTGTAAATAGATTTCCACAACAGGCTTGATGTTTCTTACACCGATGACATATATAATATGGTGAATAATGAGATAATTTTGAAGAATTTAGAGTTTTACAATGTCTGTCAATGGCGAGAGATAAATAATAGGGAATGTGAAAATAAAGTGATGGAGAGAGAGAGAGAATGGGAGAAAAACAAAATAAATATATTCATTAAGGATATTACAATTATGCCAACGGATAGGGTATTGATCCGAATCATGGTTTGGCCTAACGGATGAGACCCGTCAATCTGGTCTAATACAAATCTTTGCCTTTAATTTTAGTTATCCTATCAAACTACATTAGAACTTAGAAAAAACAATAAAAGTCCACATAACATTTAACTCTTGATGGAGCCAGATTTTTTTTTTCTCATCTCTCTCTACAATTCCAGACTTGTCACAAAGTAAATCACATAATGTGTTTAAATGGCCTGAGTTTGATGAGATTGGATACATTTATATTATCACCAAGGTTCTACACCAGAAGAAAATAAATTCTGAACGGTTTAATGACGCTTTTATCATTCAATTATGCCTCGGTGCAGAGCAAAACTTTATTTCGTAGAATAGAAAGAAGGAATGGATAATAACGCGAACCACATGGTGAAATAAAGTGACATGAAAAAATTATACGATAAGCTTAAAATGCTCAAAAAGTTCCATAATAAAATAGAAGGAAATTCACAAAAGAATTGTTTGAAGCATTTGTGATAATTAAATTCCTTGCATCAGAATAACAATATTATTTTTCTAAAAAAGAATAAAAATATTATTATCGTTTGTATCATTATTTTGTAGAACACTATGATAGTTATTCATTGATGTATAATCATTAAAGTTGTACCTCAATCATGATCATATGTAACATGTTTTGTTTTTGTTTTTCAAAGACGTAGAATAATTGCAATTATTATTATATGTTGATCTATGTTTTTTTTTTTTTTTTTTTACCAAACTCGTAAATACAACGTTTTTCTGAATTAGCCTTTCACTCCTTTTCTTTAAAATATGAACATCTTATTTTATCATGCTATCAAGCCAAGTAATACATCCTCAAAAGAAGAGAAAAATAATAATAATACGAACATAACTATGATCCCATGAAGGTATATCAAGAAATTAGCTAAACATCTTATTCAAATTATGACTTTTTTTTAATACAAAACAATTATGGGGTTTGGCATAATTAACTCATTAAAAAGACAAGGAAAATACAAAGAAAAATCCAACCGTCCAAGCCCAAGGTCTCGATCTTTTGTAGGTGTGCAATTTCCTCGCTGAATTTATTATGACAAAAACCCACGGCTCAGGCCCCTACATCCCTCTATCCTAGTTAAATTTACTTTCATACAAGTGTTATATTTTCACGCTATCTCAATTTGGAATTTTTTTTGTTTCATTCTATTTTTTTATAGACATTTTTAAGAGAGGATTGTTGATACTTTTAATTTTTCTAATAAAAATTAAAAGTTACTTTAATATTTTTACCCGTACATTTATTATTTCGCACGTTTAATTATTTTAAATTAAATGAAATTATAATCATTTGATACTTATAATTATATCAATAATTATTTTTTTAATCTCGGTGAAATGATCAATTACGACATAACGAATAGAACGGAGAGAATATACTATTAAATCACGATGCAAAAAGTAAGGACATGACAACAGTCAGAAACTCTCTTTGTATACCATTAAATTGGTATATCGATAAAAATTAAAAATCATCTTACTCGACTTGTCTTTAGATAACTCGAACACATTATCTAAAACTTAAATGGGCAACACTCTTGTTAGGCCGAATTAACGCATCATACGTTATGCTAAAATTTCATATCAATACATTATAGTGCAAAAAACAATACATTATAATAAAAAACCAATTCATCATAGTATCAATACATTATCCTACAAAAATCAATACATCATAGCACGTGTCAGATATTTATGAAAAAAATAATACTTTCGAGTAAAAAATCAATTCATCACAATACAAAACTAATATATTATAATATCGAGTCAGATAGCCTAACAGGTCATAAACCGTTAATTTGTTCTACCACAAATATTTGCCTAACTTAAATAGTTAACAATTTTTCCATTATACTAAACCACTTTTAAGAAAACTCTTTTTTAGAGAGTTTCTCTTTATTTAAACTCAACTCATGTAGCTTTTTGTCATAGTGAATTGGGTAAAAGAGAGTTTTCATAAAAAGCAGCTCTTTGTTTAAATAACTTGTTTTTGAATTGATTCGACCAAATTATGGACCCTACTCAAAATAAAGATGTTTATATGAAATAGTACTCATACATTTGTAGTTATTTCATTTTCTTTAAAAAAAATGTAAATTAATATAATTAAAATATTATATTTTCATCTATGTCCTTGTAATTAATAATTATTTATTTATTATATACTTGATTTTTGTAAAAGTTTATACAAGCAGAGTAGTATGATTTTAATATAATTAAATAAAAGTATGTATAAAAATAAAAAAAAAAATACTAACAATCATATCATTTAAGAAATCCAAAATAATAATCCAACCTAGTTTTTTGGGAAGGTTGGAATAATACAAATATATTTTTTGTTGGTATGGATGCCAGGAAGTTGTTTTAGATTTTTTATGGTGAAATTATGTTGACTATATTTAATTATTTGACGTGGGAGGAAAAAAAGAAGTTAGTAATCGATATTTCGAATTCTAAGTATTTTATATCTTTTGAAAGACTTATCCACTTCTCAGACCATTGTCATAAACAACTGTGAAATGCAAAAATATTTTTGAGGATAGGAATACCATTTCAAGCTTTTGACTTATTTTTAATTTTTTAAATATGTTTGAGCTAAATCCAACCATGATAATAATAATAATAAGCAGATTTTTACAGATAACATGAGGAAAACGAGAAGAAAAAAGTGCACAAATTTTACTTATATTCTTATGATCAGATCGGCCTTGACCGTATTCTAATGCAAGTATCAAATCCTGATCCAAATTTTTTCCTTCAAATCCTCCCCGTATGCTTTCTCTCCCCAAAATATTAGGATTCTTTTCTCTTTCTTGAAAACAATATTTATAAATTTCCCTTTAAAACCTAATAAGAGACGTGTCACTATCTCATTAACTACTGAATTTCTTTCGGAATAAGTTAACCCCAACCCTAATTAAGCATTTTCCGCCGCCTTACGGTCGTTCTCATCCAGTGTCGACGTCGAGCCACTCCAGTCCTATCTCCAGATCAGCTCAGTCGAACCAACTTCACCACATCGCTTCAGGCGGCAACTTGGTACGTCGAGTCCAATCGTAATCCCAGCTTAGCCAGGTCGGCTTGTTTAAGTCATATTTCTAATGCATTTAGGCACGTATACTAGTTGGCCAGTAAACATTTGGCCAGTCGGTGTTTGTCTGGTCGGCCAATGCGTGCCTTGGTCAGTCTGTTCATGTCATAGTGACGCAGGACCACGCGCCTCTCGTGACCTAATCGGCCTCCATGCTACTTGTCGTTCGGTGCAAGTCATATTCGCGCGAGACCATGTGCCTCTCGTGACCTAGCGGCCTCCAAGGTACTAATCGACCATTCTTGCAATAGGTTGACAATGTGCTTGTGTTGCAAGTACGATCATCCATTCAGGCACGGTAACTCGGCGACTTAGGCATCAGGGACGCGAAAGCCTAGGCGTGGTGGCCTAACAGTCGTCATGTAGTGGATCAACAAATTAGGCGTCAGTGACGTTAGTTAACACTCAATGGCTCGGCAGACTAGGCATCGGTGATGTCTGTCAATGCTCAGCGGCTTGGCAGCCTAGGCGTCAGTGAACGCATAGAAGATTGGTAGCCTAAGGGCAGTGGTTCAACAGATGTGTTGTGGCCAGCATCCGGTCTTGGTTGACCTTAATGACCCATTTCCAGTCCAGGTCCGTTGTAAAATGTGGGGCAGCTCGATGTTGTCATCACTTTTTGGTCGGGTGATTTCTAATTAACCCATTTCTTATCAATAACTCGGCCCATACATGGACCCAAAACTGGCCACTTGGTCTTTATCCTACGATGTCTTTCGGGTTAGGTCAACCATCAACAAGCCCCTGAGTGCAGAGTCGGTTCGGAGTATATGGTTTCAGACTCATTTCTATAGGTTCACTGACCTCGAAGATAGGGTTTGAGATATTAGGTTGTCTTGTTCCATCAACCTCATTAGATGCCTCGTGTGTTTTCCAAGTGGTTCATTTATATTGGTTGTGCATTTACCAGGACGTACATCGTACGAGATTTCAAGCTACACGTTGTACGAGGAGTGCAGCTTTTGTCTTTTTTCCCCTCTTGCTATAAATAAGAGGTCTTGGGCCTTCATTTTTACTCATTCATTTTGCATCTTCAAAGCAATTCTTAGAGAGAGAAATCTTCTCCCCTCATTTTTCTCTTAGTCCACGGTTCTTATTATCACGATACCCTAGTTGATTTTCTCACTGGAATTAGGCACATTTGCCATTTCTAAAGGTAAGAATTTTCCTCCTCGTTTTTATTTAAATTTCTTATAGCCGACGGTATTCCTCGAATAGTTCGTATTGTGCTGGTGTCATGGGGTCAATGAAGCTGATCATTACGGTGATGCCCAATCAGGCCCAAGTGGTCACGACGGTGTTCAATTCGGCACAAATGAGGATGGTATTATTGGTTTGGGTGCCATATTCTGTCTTGGGCACTCATTTGGTTTTGAGTGGTTCGACGGTGGGGACCAGTTCAACTCAAATAATCAATTCGTCCTGGGAGGGCAATTCAGAGCGACCTATGAGTTCCAACCAAAGAATGAGCTCGGCTCATATGGTGCATATTGTCCGACTGACCTCCTTTGTCTGGTCGACACGCATGGTGGAGTGGATTAGATTTGGTATTTGAGTCCAGATAGGACTAGGGTCGTCGTGGATGAAGATTTCTTGACAATTTTTGTGACGGTGCACATGGCTCAATATAATCCAAGCGGCTTCATGGCCGATTCACGTAGAATGACTTCTCAAGGAGGTGGGTAGTGAAAAGGAGATAAACGCTCTACCAAGGCTTCCAGGGGTATCGGCTACTAACTCGGGTACAAGGGTGTCGCAACCCAATAAGTCTACTCCTCCATGTCATTGGAAGAGGTCGGCCCTATTAGAATAGACGAATTCAAAGACAGGGATTGTCGTGCAGTGTAGTTCATTGGCCGAGAAGCATATGGAAGAATATAAGGGGGAGTATCTTGTGTTGGGTGTCGTGCACCTATTCCTTCTTTACGAAGTCGAGCCTATGTATTGTCCACTGCATTCTTGAACTGCTCTCTTCCTTGGCAGCCTAAAGTTTAGGAATTCCTTCCATTTTTCCCTCACATCACACTTTTGTTGAGGAAGTGGGGTATTCCCCTCTTTTAAATTTATCCTCTATCTTTGACCCAAATATTGGGCATTGTGATTATCTTTAGGGAAAATGGTTGGCCAGTTCCCACCTTTGAGGACCTCAATTGGTTGTATAATTTACATAATACTTAGTCATGTGTTTCATATTTAATAATATAAAAGATGTATTGACAATATTTATATTTAGAAGATTATAAATATTAATTGAGAATTTATGGGTTTTTTTTTAAATTGGAATTGTATGGACCACTTTGTGTGTGTGTGAGTATAAGATAAAAATTATATATTTTGTTCAAATATAAAATTTTAAAACAAAAATTTAATATTTATATTATTTTAATTTGCCCCAAAAACTATAAGATTTTTTGCACTTTACCCCCCAAACTATAAGATTCTTTCACTTTGTCCCCCCAACTGCCCGCCGATGGAATCTAGAAGGAATATTCCGCCGGAAATAAAGTTTGGGGGGCGACGTAAAAAATTATTGTACATCAGGGGGCAAAGTGGAACAAAAAATACTTTGGGGGGCAAAGTGAGAAAAACTGCATACATTGGGGGGCAAAAAAAAATTAGCCCGTGATACTCAAATAACTTGAGTTAAAAATGTTACTTAACTATGCTTTATTGTAAAAATATGTATAAAAAACTTGTGATACTTTAACAATATTTTGTAATACTTTAATAAATATTTTGTGATACTTAAACAACTTGAGTTAAAAATATTACTTAACTATACTTTAATTAAAAATAGGTATAAAAATCTTATGATATTTTAACAATATTTTGTGATACTTTAACAATCTTTTGTGATACTTTAACAATGTCTTGTGATACTCAAATAACTTGAGTTAAAAATTTTACTTAACTATGCTTTATTGTAAAATTATGTATAAAAAACTTGTGATACTTTAATAATATTTTATAATACTTTAATAAATATTTTGTGATACTCAAACAACTTGAGTTAAAAATATTACTTAACTATACTTTAATTAAAAATAGGTATAAAAATCTTATGATATTTTAACAATATTTTGTGATACTTAAACAACTTGAGTTAAAAATATTACTTTACTATACTTTAACTAAAAATAGGTATACAAAACTTGTGATATTTTAACAATCTTTTATGATACTTTAACAATATTTTATGATACTCGAATAACTCGAGTTAAAAATGTTACTATTAACTATGCTTTATTGTAAAAATATGTATAAAAAACTTGTGATACGTAAACAATATTTTGTAATACTTTAATAAATATTTTGTGATACTTAAAAACTTGAGTTAAAAATATTACTTAACTATACTTTAATTAAAAATAGGTATAAAAGACTTGTGATATTTTAACAATCTTTTGTGATACTTTAACAATGTTTTGTTATACTCAAATAACTTGAGTTAAAAATGTTACTTAGCTATGCTTTATTGTAAAAATATGTATAAAAAACTTGTGATACTTTAAACAATCTTTTGTAATACTTTAACAATATTTTGTGATACTTAAACAACTTGAGTTAAAAATATTACTTAACTATAGTTTAATTAAAAATAGGTAGAAGAAACTTGTGATATTTTAACAATCTTTATGTAATATTAAAATATGTTGAGTTAAAAACATATAGATTAAAAAATAGAAATCTCATATAAATAACCTATGAAAAAATAAAAATCACATAAGCAGAAGAAAAACAAGAAACTCTTATTATCACTAGAAAATGGTTATTGAGAAATGCACATAAAAATCCTCTTAACAGTATCTTGTAAACAAAATTCTAATACACACCAAGTATTCATTTATTTGTCCAACAAAATTGGCAGAACATAATAGAAGTAGAAATTGCACCCACCAACAATCAAACAAAATTATTTTACATAAACAAATGGGACTAATAAGTCATCATATTTTTATAGAGTTCAAATGTCCCTTTTTTCTCGTATTCTTTCTTCATCTACTTTTTCAGCTTTCGTTTCTTCCCATTGTTCCACCGGTCCCAATGCAAAACCTTTCGAGTTTCTTATCAAAGCTTGTTCCATAGTGGTTGTTAAGAGTCAATCGAAAGTTTAGTAATTACAAAGGGATAAGTAATTACAAAAACTACCCCATGATTTAGCTTAATTGCAACACCGATCATCTTAATCTCCTCCGATTTCAGCCCCTCAACTAGAAATCCAGAATCATGTGATAGAAAAACAAATGGTATATATTGGTCATCAAGATTTAATTTGAATGTATTTTAATCAGGTGATAAGAAACCCGGACACATTTTCTCAATATTGATAAACATAGATGCTAATAACCAAGAACAAAACCTCCAAGCAAAAGAAGAAGAACAAAAGCAGAAGAAAAATGAAAAACAAATGACCACGTAATTTAAAAAATAGGATTCGATTAAATCAGATTCTAACTCAAGACGACACCCCACTCAACCTTTCGACACCATGCTTACCCCTCATATTTCCTTCAGCCTATGCTTGCTTCTTTCTAGCTCTTTTCAGTGCTAGAGAATTTAAAACAATACATATGGGTTTAAAAAAACCAAAAACTAAATTATAATCTACGTAGAACATTGCCAATAATAAGTCAGCCTAATGCTCGAGCCTTGATATCCATTCCAACCATATATATCCAGCTGATTGTAAAGAAAACACATAGCCTTATATTAACTCATCGCAACTACGAAATCAAAATAAACAGCACAATTACTACCTTTAGTGCAAAATGAACAAGAGCAAGCTTTGATTGAGTCTGTCCCCGCAGCACTATCATTCCATTCTTTATTTCCAACGGATTTCTCGACTCGAATCACTGTCGATTTTGTGACTCAAGTAGAATCGTGCAGTCGACTAGCGAGATCACCAAGAACAGACCTAGATTTAGTAAACCCTTTGGCATAATTTCTCTCGGCCATTATCAAAACTTGCAACCCTAAGTTGATAGCCCGATCTAATCTTTCTTTGATGTACAAGCACATTTGCAAGACCTGGAAGTTTAATCGTACTCCAAATAATTAATTAATTAATTAATTGATGCAAAATTAAAGATGTAGGCCTGTACCTTGTCATCAATATTCAGATCAGATTAGGTAAGCGAGTCGAGCTTTCCCTTTAGTTCACCAGTTTACAAGTACTCGGTCGCGCCATCTAAGAAACAATAATCCTGAACTAGCACCATCATCATCATCAATTGCAAGCTTCATCATTCACCGGAGAACGGTGGCCGACGACGAAGATTGGTGGCCGGGATTGACGGACTGGTGGCCAGATCTGTGAGGGTTACGAGAGTGACTGAGAGAAAAGTATGTTGTTTGTGATTTTTTTATTTGTTTTTTTCTTTTATAATTAGTATTTTATGGGGCTGGGTGGGTTAATGAGGGCGGGCGGGTCAAATTTATGGGTGTGCTAAATGAGGTCTCATACTATGAGGCCGGTCTCACCCAAGTATTTGCCGTTAAATTGGTATCTCAATTATTTAGTATCTCCGTAAAAAAATAAATTTTAGGAGTCTCAAGGTTGTTAATTTATTGAAATTCTATTGTAATACCTAATTAATTACGCTTATAATTATAAACTAGTATTGTGCCCGTGCGTTGCACGATAATTTTTTATTTTATTTTATTTAAAATAAGAATAATTGGCTTGAGTGTATTAAAATATTTAAATAAATAATTATATATATATATATATATATATATATAGGATTAGGTTCATGTGAGAACCAATTCCCTAGGTGGGAACTTTAGGAACCGCAATTTTACATTATATGTGATACTAATTCAAATAATGCAAAATGCTACTTATATTTTAACATTGCTATTATTAT
>BMAC01000074.1:1300185-1327151 GCA_014905375.1 Phtheirospermum japonicum
AAATGATCTTATTAATTTTATTAAACATTAATTAGGGTGTCCTTTCTAATTATGTTAAGAAAATCCCTACATGATTAAAAAAAAATAACTAAATGATCATTAATATTAAATATTATTTATGAGATCAATTCAAATAAAAAGGCATTGAATCATAATAATATTTGATAGATAAAATCTTGATAGATAATAAAATAAATACTAAATTATGTTGTAATTTTTATATAATCTAATTAAAAAAGTGGTCAAATTACTTTTGAGAAGAAATGACAAATTTAATATTATTGGACTCACAATTAAGACAAAAGCGTAAAATAAAATACAAAAACCTCACAATAAAAACCAAAATAACATAAAAGTGATTAGATAGATAGATAGATAGATAGAGTATCTATCGTAATTATTTTAAGAAGATTCCTACATAATTAAAAGAGGAAACTAATCCTACGTGCTTTTTAATTAAAAAAAGAAACCAAATCATCATTAATATTAATTCTGGTATCTATCATAATTATATTAATAAAATTCTTAACTAACTAAAAATAATAATAATAATCATACGTGGCATTCTACTCATCTTTTTTTCTCTCTACAGACCTCTCCTTTAATATATATATAGATAGATATAGATATAGATAACAAGTATTATCATTTAACCCATATATAGAGAGTTTCTTTTTAGCACTCATGATAATTAACATTTGTTCACTCGACGTTTCCATGTGCATGTAGCTGCATTTTTATTAATTTATTGCAGTATGTAGGTGCATATTTTAAGTGAAACTATATTATCATAAATACACTTATTAAAACAAAACAAAAACAAAAAAAATTCCTATAAGAGAACTAAAATAAAAACAATAAATAATCAAATATACTATTTTCATTTCTATTTGCAATTTCACTAATCACCACGTGTATAAAATATATGTTCATGCTAAATAATTAATTGCTGAAAATCGAAACAAGTTCTATATAATATCGTGTGTTCATCAAATCTAATAAATTGGGGAATCACACACTTGAGCGTGATTTTTATTTCTATATATTTATTTAATTATTAATAAAGTCACATTATGAGTGTGCGATTTTATCTCAATAAAATATTTTAAAAAAACTGTAGAATCACACATTTAAGGTGCGCACATTGAGTTTGCAATTTTAATTAAATTTATTTTTATTTTTTTAAAAAAAATTGTGAAAGCACACCTTGAGTGTGCGATTTCAATTTTTTATTTTTCGAAATCGTAGTCTTAGACTGCAATTCCACTTATTTACGTAACACTCCTCACAAGCACCAATTTTCACAGTCGGATTTGCCACAAGCACTATTTTCACAATCGGTTTGCCTTGAGCACCTATTTCTAAATCCGATTCGAGAAGTCCAATAATTGCACATTTCTGCCCTTTATTTAACCGATAATCCAATGTGATTTAGTTTTGATTTCGAAAACAAAAAATCCTCCATTTTGTTAATGTTGTTAACTATAAAGTATGAGTTGTCGGCGTTAGAGTGTTTTAAAGATTATGTGGACCAATCAAAAACTCTTAAAAATGACGTGTCGTGTGGTTGAAAGGGGGTCTATTTTAGGATGAAACCAAAATTTTGACCTCCTATAAATAAGAACTTTTTTTTTTTTTTTTTGGTCAGACCAGTAGCCCACCATTTTTCACGGTATTTTTTTGGTTTCTCTCGATATCCCTAGTTTTTTTATATTGTCTTATTTATTTTTCCTTCTTCTCTTTCTCATCCCAGAGAAAACACAATACCGTATGAGGTTTCTTATTATTCATATGTTTTCTGTATCCTTATAATTTTTTCTCCACTCAGATTTTCTTATTATTAGGATTAGGATTGTAACGATTTCATTTTTCTTCTTTATCCTTTTAATTCTTATAATCGTTTTTTCTACAGATTTTTTCTTACAATCATTTTCATCTATTTAAAACAAAAATTTGGATCTGAAAAATTGGAATATAAGTTGTTTTGTAAGTTATATAAATCTGGATCTGAAGAATTAGAATATATATTGTTTTATAAGTTATATATCCAGATATTTCTTCACAAAAATATTAGAATAAACAGCGATTATTACTGTATAATATATATAGATTTTTCTTCAAAAATCTGTATCACTTCTCGAATAACAATTATTTGTTATCGCCTTATAATTTTTTCCTTTTCTCAGCAGATGTCTCCTTCCGCTATGTTAGTCCCAGATTTCATGAAAGTTATGTTGGGAAATTACAAAAAGCAATTGGTAAGTGTTTTTTGTTTTCTTTTGTTATGTTTTCTTTTTTTCCAAATCGATTTCTTTGATTTTAAATTTGTCCGTTTTTTTCTTTTTGTTCATCAGATCTGAATAAAAATCGCGGTTATTCATATATAGCAGATCTGTAATTTTTGTTTTTTTGTTTTTTCTTCGGTGTTCAGTTCTTGACTCGGATATGAAATGGAACAATCCTATTTTTTTTTTCTGTAATAGCACATGAAATTAACAAATAATACATTTTTCAGATCATTCCATTTCGGGAATTCTTCCCTTTGTGAGATATAAGGCTGTTCGAGCTGTTATTATGAATTTATTAAAATATAAAATAAAATCTGATCAAAATAAATTTTCTTTTTATTTTCTTTTGGCTCTGAACAAAGTATTTCTTTTTTAAGGAGATGGATATGAATTTTTCTAACAGTAAACGCAGTAAATGTTCTTTTCGAAATCTGCATGTTCCTTATAAACTGATTGCAAATAATTGTGATATCAAATGGAAAATGGAAAAATAACTACTTTAAATATTTATGTGGTGCTGATTTTGTGCTAATCTTAATATAGCTGCTATTATGTGTGTTTATGGTAAACAACTTCCTATGTATTTACATTAATGTATTTTGATATCTCCACTAATGTTTTCAAATCAATCCTTTCAGTTTATACCTCCAATGGTTGCGCCTTCGATGATTAGGATTGGTGCCACAATGTATACTCTGAGGAATGCCCGCGGGAGTATTTGGCATGTCGAATTGGTGATCAATGGTTCGAAGGTTCAATGAATTTATATTAATATTGTCTGTTTTTTTTAATTATTAATTATATGTATTGATTTCTCATTGCTTAAATTGTGGTAATGTGTATCTTTCAATGTATCTTTCAAATAAATTTGTAAATTGATATTATCTATTGCATTTATGTTTTGATTCCATATATTATATGAAACTCATATTTATATTATATATTTAAATTTGATCGATTGAATTGTTATTTATATTGTATTTAGTGTATATATTAAATTTCGGACAAACTCTTCATACAATAAATATAAGAATGTCTTCAAATTTTGGGATAGATATCATTATTTGGATAATCAACGTATAACTACTATTAATCCGGAATTTATTTGTCCAATGATATATTTCCTTAATTTTAAATGAATGTTTATATATCATGAATTTTTTATAAGGTCTTGGTTATTTAATGAATATTTTATTTCTTAATAAGTATGTGGACCAACCGTTCTTCATTAATAAAATTTTGCAGTGAATTCAAATATTACAAATCCTAGATTTTATTCTATTTGCAATTTTCTACATGTATTTTTTCAAATATGAATATAATTATAAACATCACTATCGTTGAATCTATTTATCAAAGCCGATCTTTTATTCATTTTATTCAAATTACCACGGAAATGAATTTAGCCAAAAAAAACTATTATTAAATCAGCTAACTTGCGAAAACTCTATATTTATTACTATAATCCAAGTTGAGTTTCTCATGGTAAGAAGGTTAATATCTATTTCTTTTTTTAAATACTGAGATATAATATCATTTTATATTATACGAAAAATTCGACACCACAAGATTCATTTCATCTACAATATATTTTAGAAGTTTAAGACAGTAAATGGACAAATATCAGTGTGATTTCAAAATACAATTAGCTCCTTAAACATCATTAAATAAAGTTATCGTTTCTTTTAAATTAAATATCTAAATACATATTTGATTGGTAATAATTATCTAAACATCAATTGATCTACAAATATAATATTGTCGAGTTATATCATTTATGAGGAAGTCATTTTACAATAACAAATACCGTAGATGGTTGATGTATAATTAGAAGAAAAAAAGTCTTTTCCCATGAATATCGGGATATCATTTCTGTAATATATTTTTAAAAAATCAATCATTTTTCATACGAAGCTATAATATCGGATATTTAATATATACTAAGATTATGACTAAGTTTATTTTTAGAATATTTTTGCCATGAATTACGGAATATCATTTCTGTAATTATAAATAGCAATGTGATATATTTTGAAGAAAATATATCATTGTTCAGAAGAAGCTGTGATATCGGAAGTTTAATATTTATAAAGATTATGACTTAGTATATTTTTAGAACATTTTTCCCATGCATTACGGAATATCACTTCTTAAATTATTTTTTCCTGTAATTATGTATAATTACTTTAATTATATAAGTACTGGCTTCACTAACAACTCATCAGGTAATCTTAGTATAAATAGATACTTCCACGCATTATTTTTCACCAGAGCATCTCAATTGAGAATACATTACATTATATTTTCTGTTCATCATTAAAACATAATGTCTTCGACTTGCGACTTTATTGATGATATTAATCCGTCCAAGGAAACTTGGAAGATTAATGTTCGATGTGTTCGTTCGTGGTTTACTTACTACAAAGATAATCAGGAAAAACCATTTAGTTTGGAGTTGATTTTGGTTGACGAAAAGGTTTCGATTTTTTTAATTTTTTTTACATCTATAATTTCTGTGTTATAATCATATTGCCTGAATCGAAAGTTAATGACTAATAATTTTTTTTTAGGATGGAAAAATCCAAGCCAGTGTTAGGAATTATTTGTTTTCTCAATACCAACACAAACTAAACGAAGGAAATTTCTATCGTGTTAGAATTTTCATCATTAAACAGAATGATGATGATTACCAGGCGACTGCACATCCATACAAGATTGCTTTTCATAACCATACTAGTTTGCGTGGTCTTAATAAACCTCTGTCCATACCAATGTACGGTTTTAAGTTTGTTGAGATTTGTGATATACACTCGGGTGAAATTAGCGAAAGATGCTTGGTTGGTAAGATAATATATTTTTTTATTTGGGATTATAGATTTTGCAATAACTTTTTATTTAATCGGGTGAATGATATTTCCAATATATTCTAACTTTTTTGATAGATGTGATTGCGGAAGTAATAACATGCGATCATATAAAACCAGTTGAGAAAACAGGAGGGACCATAACAACAACCAGATTACAAGATACCCTGTGAGTCACTCTCACTGTATTATTTTTTTAATTTGAATCGGATGACAATTAAATTAATTTCATCCTTTTGACCATGAAATCTTGTAGGGGTGAAACAATCTTATGCACTTTTTGGAATAAGTTTGCGGAGCAGATGGCAAACTATTGGAAAAGAAATTCTCAGAGTACGGTTGTCATTATTATCCAGTTTGCGATGATTAAGAGCTACAAAGGTTAATCTAAAATTTTCCAATAGTCCAGTTGTCGTTGTATATTTTTTTATTCAATACTTTGTATTATTATAAATATCACATTATATAAAATTTTATACAAAAATGATTATAAAAAATATCCATATGATCATTAGGGGTGAAGGGCATACAGAATTCGATATATCCAAGTCGGCTTATTATTAACGAGGATATTCCCGAAGTATTGGCTTTTAAGTCTAAGTAAGTTTGATAAGGCTTATTAAAGTGACATTGTAACTTTTATTACTTTTATTTTTAGATCTACGTTTATGATTGCGAATCATATTTTTTGATCATGGATAATCACATTTAATAAATTAAATTAAAGGATCAGTGAAAATGGTCGTGGTCGTGATCTATCCTTTAGGAGTTTTTCCAACACCGATACAAGTCATGGTTCAGTGATTGCAGAGGATTTCAGTTCTTCTTTGGAATTCAAACAGATTGTCGATTTGGGTGACATAGGGGAGGTAACATGATTTGTTATACTATTTAAAAATATATTATATTATTTATTATTATTGTAATTAATTGGTTACCTCTCATGTTAATATGTTTCAAATGCGTAGGAGGGCTTTTTTGTGGTGTATGGTACCATAATGAATATTCAAACGGCTTATAATTGGTTTTATAATGCCTGCTCCATACATTCTACAAAGATTGYTGAAGCCAATGGTTCAAAGTGTAGAAAATGTCATGCTGTTCCAAAATCTACTGAAGCAAAGTATGTTATATCAATAACAATTATGGTATTCCGCACTTTTAATTTACAGTCAAAAAACCTTGCAACATATCTCTATAAATATGATAATTTTGTTTTTCAGATTCAAATTGACAGTGCGAATTCAAGATGACTCTGGGTTAGCTTTGTTTGTGCTATTTGATGAGCAAATTGAATCTTTTKTGAAAAAAAGTGCATCAGAGTTGAAGAAAGTTCTTGAAATGGTAATAATAAATAGTTATAATATATTTCATGTCTACGGATTCCATCTATATTAAATATAATGGTTCATAAATTCGATTTCCATATAATGCTATTATATAAATTCTAATTCTATGATATATTTTCAATTAGGATGATGATTACGATTCTTTCCCGGATGAACTTGATGAATTCATAGGAAGGAAATTATTGTTCAAAGTGGAAATTCAGAAGTATACGCTCACTCAACGTACAAGAATCTACGGTGTGGCCAAAATGACTGAAGATCATATATCACAAGTATTCTGATAGGGCACACGTATCAGGTTTGCAGAATATAAATGCATAGTTCTTGCCGCCCTCTTTATTTTCCATATAATATACGGTCTTCATCTCCCACGAAAACGCTCAGAAATATCTCAGTCTTTTTTCTGAAAAAACCAAAGGCCACAATAATGTCTTCCAGGTTGGTTCCGACTTTTGCAAGGGTTTTCATGGGAGCGGATTCTATGGCTTCGTTTAGTATATATACTCATTTCAACAGTATTCTACTTATTCATATGAACTTGATTTTACCAGATCTACTACTTTTCTGTTGCAAAACTTTTATCGGGATGTCAATTTTAAAATATTGGTTGATGTACTCTGTATAATATCAGAATATATAAAATCTAGATTTTAAATTATTCGATATTTCTTGCCTAATTCGCAGTTGGGAAATTGCAATGACTTCTCTAACCAACTATATATGATCTTTTCAGAACAAAACTTATAATGCAGCATCTTCATATTTTAAGGATATGTATGATCTGCCGTGTTTTAAAATACGGAATATTCGCGGTAGCTGCTGGATGATACAACTTGAACGTCACGATGGAGATGTATTATTTTTCTGAACTGCAATTTTAATCTTCTAAATATATTTTAATTAATAATCTATTTATGAAATCTAACAACTGTATGCCAATAACTTGGGTAACTTTTTAATACTTCTTGGAAGATACATTTCGGTTATGGTTGGCGTAGATTTGTGTCGGATAACAACTTGAAAAATGGTATGATGTTGCTTTACACAAATACTAAATCTATGATCTTTGATGTAACAATAATGGATGCAAGATGTGTTGAGAGTATGGAATTAGCTGCAGAGGTTACCAAAATACCTGTCCATGCTAGACCTACTTTCCGAGTCACAATTAACAATACTCATTTTGAACATGACCGCATTGTAAGTTTTTGAATACTAAATGTTGTATTTGGAGTTATATTTTTTTAATCAAACGCACTGATTCTATTGTATATGTAGGTGTTTTCTAAATCTTTTTGGCGGGATTATGTGATTTCATCCGACCGTGGCTCTAATAGTAATGTCATTATTAGGCATGAAATAGCTTGCAGGTTAAGGAGGACAGTGATGGCTATTGTATGCAGTCTGGCTGCATACAAATTTTCAATCAGCTTGGTTTACAGGTTGACAGTGTTATCCAGTTCGGACTACTGTACGTGCCTGGATTGGTTTTCAATCTCACGATAATTTAATAAGTTTTAAACTTCTATGAACTATGACAAATACACGTCAATGTGTATTCGTGAGGCTTCATTATGGAACATCTGTTTTAAAAAGTGCAGTTGTTGGATTTCTAATCATTATTCCTAATCCAGGTTTCATATTAAGTTACAAATGAATATATTTTATTAAGTGTGTGGTTTAGTAATACTACAATATCATGCTTATTTCATACTTACTATTCAATATACTATTTTATATTTATTAAGTATGCTGCTTTCAAATATCGAGTATTTTTTGTCTATTATAAAAAAAAATTGTTTGTTATATTTATTTATCAAAAACTGTAGTGAATAAAGGTTATTGAATGAATTATTCTCCACTGATAAAATCCACAATCACTGCATCATTTCATCATAAAGATTTTTTTAAACTAATTTTTATTATGGACATTTTCATCTTATTAATAATCACTTTCTTATATTATTAATAAGACAATAAATAAAGATTTTATAATCATCAAAATTTACAAGGACCAAAGATACTAAATATTGTATCCAGAAATAGAAGATTTTTACCATTTCTGTGATCGTCAAATTATGCTCTTTTTATTTTCTTAATATACAAATGAACATCAGTATTAATAGTTTCAATAAATAAATTACATTAATCGGGCAGGATTTGTTTTCGTCCTTATCAACATGATTAATGAGATATTGTATATCAACATCAATAATACAGTGTATAATCTAAAGTAATAATATATAGTATAATTTATGATTTGGTCTACATAGATATTGTATAATCTGAATCAATAATATGCATTATACAAGGGATATATACACTCCATATCGTATTATTTGAAATTACTGTAAATAAGGAATAACAAATTACGACTAACCACACAGATCTTCTGCAATCCCCATTGAGTGATATGTGATCATCGATATATTTAACATATATATACACTATAATATCTTATAAAAAACATTATCAAAGTCAACATTGGTGTAACACACAGTAAACCATATATAATTTTCCAGGCATCACTGATACACTTAAAAGCTTTTTACACCCTCAGAAGTTTTGAATATTCAGATAAATATTATCACAACACTGATACATCAAAAAGCTTTTTAACCCCTGTGCAGTTTAGAATATTCAGATAAATATTATCATAGTTATCACTTCTCCATGTTCTGTGAATATCTCATATTAAATTGTCAATTTTGCATCTCCACGATTTTTTAACCTCCTCATTCAATGTGTAGTATGACAGGTGAATATCCAAATAACAGTCAAATATTACAAAAGGCCTTACTACGGAGGAAGCGATCGAATGGAAATTTTCCTATTATAATTTTATTTATATATCATTATTACACTGAAATTTTGTTTAATATATCTGATTTTGATAGATGCAAATGAGAATCTCTCACAGGAAACTTCGCAAACATTAGGTACATTATCTATTTTTTAATCGTTTAAAGTCAGCAAACTATCTTTATATATTGCCATGTAAAGTGTTTCTATTGTTTAATGAATTTTAATTTATTTAAGGATCATCAGTCGTGTGGACATGTAACTATTAATATTTTTTTGATATATGTTTTATATAATTATTTATATAAAATGACACAAAATATAAAATCGTTTATATTGGATTATTATAATGTTTTGCTCAATATTATTAAAGGTATAAATTCTGAAATTTCTAATCAAGAAAGTCCAAGTTCAAGTGCCAGGAAGATCCGAAAAACCATAATGGACAACAAAAGAAAAGAAAAATCACCGGGTAGATATTCTTCACTTTTATCTTTGTGATTATCGATTTTATTTGTGTGTATTTATCGTAATTAAATATCTTTCATTTTATTTGCATGTTCTTATAATTTAAATTTACGAAAATTAAAATTTACAGTATGTTGTAATAATCAGAAAATTARTTTTGAATAATTCAATAAGAAAAAAATTATTATTATTATTATTTTTTGCGTAGTCAGAGTATGGAATTATTTACCAATTGATGTTTTAAAGAATTAATGTTGTTTTACCTAGATTAGACTTGTTTTGTTTGTTTTTTTTTGAATAAAGGAATAATCTATGATCAAACATTTTGATATTGAGAAATGGATTAATTTAACAATGTTGGTAGATGCGCCTCAATAGAATAAGAAGTCTGCCTGTAAAAAAGACATTTATTCTTTGTTTTTGAATGTAATTCAGTCTTCATTATAAGTTCACCATAGTTTTTAATTTTGTTCTTATCACATTCTGATAAGTTGTGTGAATTTAAATTGCATTAGTTAAACCTTTTTTTTATGTTGTAGGGAGTTTTCAATCGCAGTCACAATTACCGTTGTCCGATATAAGCAATGGTAAGGGATTAACCATCGATATATTATTTAAGGATTAATTCGATTCCCCTATTTTGTTTTCCACAACATAAAAAATTAACCAATCATGATTATTAGTATGTAATAATAAAGATAAATCCATATAAGTACTGTATTTATTTGCGAAGTGTGTTTGTTGTTTTATTGATAATCTTATAATATGCAGTTTCTGCCGCTAATACAAGGAATGCTGGAGTGAATAATTTCCAGAATTTTCGTGCAGGTCAATGCAAGAATCTTAATTCCAAACTTAGAAATCAAATTATGTTTCAATTGCAAATAAAGATATTTACTGACAATTTTGTCTAAAAATCATTATTATATATTTGATTAGTTATTAAAGCTATTTTTTATTTAGCAGGGAATATTTAGTACCAATCACAGTTAGTGCTCTCCGATATAACGAATGGTATGTAAATAACAATCTATGCATTGTTTATTGATTAATAGGATTCCCAATTTTATTTTCCGCAACGACGCATATTTACTAAACAATGCCATTAGTATGTAATACAAAATTATATTCATACGAGTACTGTATTTATTTGACTATTGTATTTGTTTGTTATATCAATTAAATTATAAACGCAGTTTCTGCCGCCAATGCAAGGAACGCCAGAAGAAATAGTTTGCAAAATCGTTGTGCAGGTCAATGCATAATTTCTTATTCCGAATCTAAAAAATCATATTCTATTATCGTTTCATTCTGAGATATCTATTTACAATGTTGGCTTATTGTTATTATTATATATTTTTTACCATACAAAATACAGCGTCTAAGAATAATACTTCGACGACGAATGTTCAAGTAAATCAACCAGCAAATACGAGACAAGATTCTTCAGTGCATGGTAAAACACCTTCTCATCATTTTTGCTTATTTATTTGATTTCATATGTTTATGGTTCTAACGTTAAATATTTTAATCCATCGAGTATTACAACATGGTGAAAAAATAAATTCTAATTATAGATTACACGGCTTATTTTTTCGTTATTTCTCAACAGAAACGCAACCAACACAAAAAACATCTTTCGTACGTCGACAACGTAGAACTATGTACGAAAAATTGACTGACTCAGCAAGTTTATCTTCCATCTATATACATGTAAATAAATTAATTACAATAATTTTTTTGTCTAATATGCTGTGCACCTTAATTTATTTTTCCTATAAGGGTATGTGGATAACGGCGATCCTTCCTTTAGATGTAATTTCTGCAATGCCATAATGTGGTACGATGAGAGAAAAGAAAAGTTGAGCAAACCAGAGTTTCCAACCTTCACTAGATGTTGTGGTGAGGGAAAGATTGAGTTGCCATTGCTAACGGAACCCCCTGTTCTGCTAAGAGATTTGATGTTTGGGAATACTCGAAGAAGTAAAAAGCACATTGATAATATACGAGGATACAATAGCATTTTCAGTTTCACTTCCATGGGAGGAAAGATAAACACATCCATCAACCGAGGTCAAGGACCTTATGTCTTTAAGTTGAAGGGTGCAAACTATCACAGGATGGGCAGTTTATTGCTTGTGAATGGTTCATCACCCAAATTTTCGCAGTTGTACATATATGATACTGAAAATGAAGTTCAAAATAGGATGACTGCAATGGGGTATGATATCAAGTTCTATTTTCCCTCCTTCTCAAAAATCTATTGTGCACTTTTAATTTGTTGTCAATGCTGATATAATTATTTACATTATGTAGAAATAGTTCAGAAGGAAGTTTAGCTAGCTTTGATCCTACAATAGTTGAAGATATTAAAAATATGCTTGATGTGCACAATCCACTGGTGCAGTCTTTTCGAAGCGTCAGAGAACGTTTCACGGAAGAGGAACAATCTGGTCTTAAATTAAAACTTATTGGTGGCAGAGAATCTGATGGTCGAACCACTAATCTACCAACTGCAAGTGAGGTGGCAGCTCTTATTCCTGGTGATTTTGACGATGCTTTTGACACTAAGGATATCATTATTGAAGCGCGGTCTGGCGCACCGAAAAGGATAAGTGAATTACATCCTCCGTATCTTGCGCTGCAATATCCTTTGTTATTTCCTTACGGAGAAGATGGCTTCAGGCTTGGTATTAAACACAGTGAAAAATCTCGGACTACTACGTCAACTATAAGGGACAAATTGACGCTGCGAGAGTTTTTTGCATTTAGGATACAAGAACGACCATGCGAGTCAAAGACTCTTCTATCGTCTCAAAGGCTCTTTCAACAATTCTTGGTTGATGGATACACAATGTTCGAGTGTGAAAGGTTAAAGTTTGTTAGGTTTAATCAAGTGCTCCTAAGAACAAATAAATTTAACAAACTCAAGGATGCAGCTTGGAGGGGTGAAAAAAAAGCCACTTCTGTTGGTCAGAGAATAGTGATGCCAACTTCTTTCACTGGGGGTGCTCGGTATATGATCCAAAACTATCAAGATGCAATGGCTATTTGAAAGTGGTTTGGATATCCGTATCTGTTTATTACAATCACATGCAACCCAAAGTGGCCAGAGATAACCAGATATTTGGAATTGAGGTCACTGAAATCCGAGGATAGACCGGATATTGTATGTCGTATATTCAAGATCAAACTGGATCAAATAATCAAGAACATGAAAGAATTGGAAATTCTTGTCAAGACACGAGCAGGTGATATTAATTCTTATTTTGTTAGCCATATTCATTATTCTAATTGCATCTGTTATTAATTTATTTTGTATGATCTTTTAAAATATTTGCTTTATTGTTATCTAATTAATAATATTAATATTTTGCATTTTGTAAGGAAACAATGAGTATTTAAATTATAAATGTTCTGTCATTAATTGACTTTACTTTATTTTTTCCATGAAATTATATACACGGTGGAATTTCAAAAGCGAGGTTTGCCGCATGCACATATCCTTCTTTTCCTAAATCGCGACAGAAAACTCCCTGAAGCGGAAGAGGTTGATCAAATTATTTTAGCGGAGATCCCTAATAAAGATACTCATCCGAAGTTGTACGAGTTGGTGACTCAACACATGATGCATGGTCCCTGCAGTTCTAAAACAGAGAGAGCGTGTTTGAAGAAAGGAAAGTGTATTAAGGGTTTTCCTAAGAAATACATTCACAGAACTACTGTTGATGATGATGGTTACCCAATGTATAGGAGAAGAGATAGGGGAAATGTAGTAGTTAAGAATGGTATAACGCTGGACAATAGATATGTTGTTTCATACAGTCCTCTGCTATTGATCAGATACCAAGCTCACATTAACGTTGAGTGGTGCAATCAGTTTAAATCCATCAAGTATCTTTTCAAGTACATAAATAAGGGCCACGATCGTGTGAAGTTGTCTATAACGGAACATGGAAAAGATGCAAGTGAAAAAGAAGAGGTTGTTGATGAGATTAAAAACTACTACAACTGTAGATATATTTCTCCACCTGAAGCAGTCTGGCATATACTTGCTTTGGATATACATTACAGGAATCCATCCGTACAGCGCTTAAGTTTCCACCTATTTGGTGAACAACCGGTGTACTATAACGATGGTGACATGATCGATAGAGTTGTTGTCGAAGAAGACGGTCGTGACTCTATGTTTCTTGCTTGGATGGAGTGCAATAAGATATATCCTTATGCCAGAAAACTATCCTATACTGAATTTCCAACAAAACTTGTTTGGAATTCAACACCGCGTGTTTGGGCTGTTAGAAAACGTGGCATTAAAATTGGTAGATTGGATTACGTTCCTCCCGGTGTTGGAGAGGCATACTATTTGTCACTGATGCTACATCATTCTCAGGGCGCAACATCACACGAAGATATATGAACAATTAATAACGTTGTGTACCCAACTTAAAAGGATGCATGTTACTCTCTAGGATTGTTGGATGATGATAAGGAATACATTGATGGTATTATCGAGGCGAGTTTTTGGGGTTTACCAACATTCCTCAGGAAACTTTTTGCATCATTGCTACTGTCAGGAAGTATTTCAAGACCAGAATATGTTTGGAAAAAGACGTGGCAGTGTCTGGCCAACGACATCCTACAGAGACAACGCAAAGATCTTGGGATAGATGGTATTTATTATTTTTAGTATTTTTTAGCACAAATAATTAATACAATCTCTAGCAGATGAATAGTTAATTTTCTCATATAATTTAATAATGTCCTTTTATTAATTGTGCAGGTTTACAGTTAACTGATGAGCTATTGAAATTTTTTACTTTGATCGAGTTGGAAAAGAGTTTTCAAAGTAATGGGAGAACGCTCAAAATTTTTGCCGATATGCCCATTCCCGATGATGATTTGATTAATGACGGAAATAAAAGCTATGCTCATTATTAACTGATGAACAGAAAGGAATCTATCATGAAATAATAAGTGCTACCTCATCAGTCAGGGGTGGCGTTTATTTTGTTTACGGCTATGGTGGCACTGGTAAAATATTTATTTGGCGAACATTATCAGCAGCTTTGCGGTCTAACGGAGAAATTGTTCTTAATGTTGCTTCAAGTGGTGTTCCGGCCCTTTTACTTCCTTCGGGCAGAACTGCACATTCAAGGTTCGGTATACCTCTAACTATAACGGAAGATTCTATGTGCTCAATCACTCTTGGGACTGAATTAGCTGCTCTCATGGATCAGGCAAAACTAATCATTTGGGATGAGGCCCCAATGATGAGTAGATTTTGTTTAGAAGCTTTGCATAAGAGTTTGATATTTATTGCACCTAAGGAGAGGAAGAACCTACCATTTGGAGGTAAGGTTGTAGTTCTCGGTGGAGATTTCAGTCAAATTCTTCCAGTTGTTCCAAAGGGCAGTCGAGAGGATATTGTTTATGCAAGTATTTGCTCATCTAGATTATGGGAACATTGTAAAATCTTGAGATTGACGAAGAATATGAGATTAACCGTTGGAAAATCATTGACCGCTTCTGTAGCACGATATATCAAAGAATTCTCAGAGTGGATACTGAAAATTGGTGATGGTGACATTGGTTCCGAGGTGGATGGTGAGACTTTGATCGATATACCGGAAGATATACTTATAAGAACAACGGGTTTGTTGCCCCTATTGTCGAGAGCACGTATCCATCTATTTTAGAGAACTTTGGCAGTGACTCATTCTTTGAGTAGAGAGCTATTCTTGCGCCCACTAATAGCATTGTTGAAACAGTTAATGATTATGTGATGTCGATACTTCCAGGCGATGAAAGAGAATATCTTAGTTCCGATACYATTTGCAAAACCTATGTCAACGGGGAGGCTCAGCATCAAGTGTACTCAACCGACGTTCTTAATTCAATAAAGTGCTCAGGGATACCTAATCATATTTTAAAGTTGAAAATTGGTGTTCCGGTTATGTTGATTCGAAACATGGACCAAGCAGCAGGTTTATGCAATGGTACGAGGTTGGTTATTACACAACTTGGAGATCGTATTATTGAAGCAAGWATTCTATCAGGCAACAACATTGGGACCAAGGTATATATACCACGAATGACGTTGAGTCCCTCTGATAGCAGGGTCCCTTTCAAATTCCAAAGAAGACAATTTTCACTCATTGTATGTTTCGCAATGACTATAAACAAGAGTCAGGAGCAAACTCTTTCCAACGTTGGGTTATATTTGCCAAGACCAGTTTTTAGTCACGGTCAGCTTTATTTTGCGATATCTCGAGTTAAGAGTCGTAGAGGGTTGAAGATTCTTTACTGCAACGAAGATGGGATCATCGTCAATAAGACATGTAATTTAGTTTATAAGGAAGTCTTTCAAAATTTAAAATGAGAAATAAATCTTATTTTTCGTGCATTTTATCTACTTGCTCTATTCGGTAGTTATTAATTGATAAATTTTATTATTTTTCGTGTATTCACCCTATATGCCCGCGTATTACACGGGTTTTCACACTAGTATATATATACATACCAAAAAAATTTTCTAAAATAATACACCCTTCATCCCCTTCTATATTTAGCATTTTAATTTTTTTTGTCTTATTCCATCTATCACATTTTTATTTTTGAGAAAAAAATTTATGTTACTTTTTATTTTCTCAATACAAATTAAATCACTTTACTAATTTTACACCCTTTATATTATTTTACATTTCTAATTAAATAAAAAATATTATAATTATTTAATATTTATAATTAACACCAATATTATTCTTAATCTGTGATAATCAATTCACAAAAATAATAGGACAGATGGAGTTCTATATTCTTCTCTTTCTAAAATAATAATACCCCTTCACATTGCGGTTTACTCGATAAAAAGCTTCAAACTATGCCAGACAACATTGAAACCCCAAATCAAAATCCCCAAACCCAAGATCCTCCAGCCTCAGCCACTACCACAATGGCCGAAACCGAACAATCTCCGCCCCAATCCGAGACCACCACCACCACTACCGCCGCCGTGGCCGAGAAATTCTCCAACGTTTCGTTCAACATTTGGCCACCAAGCGACCGCACGCGCGACGCCGTCAGGAAACGCCTAATCGAGACCCTCTCGTCCCCCTCCATTTTGTCCAAGCGATACGGCACTGTTTCACACGAGGAGGCTGTTGAAGCCGCCAAGGTCATCGAGGAGGAGGCTTTCGAGGTGGCGGGAAAGGCGGCGAGCACCGATGACGGCGGGATCGAGATTCTGCAGGTTTACTCTAAGGAAATCAGCAGGAGAATGCTGGATAAGGTGAAGGTCAGATCTGGGGATTTGGAGGCTCCTCCGGCGGCGACGCCGGTGAATGATGAGCCTAGTAAGGCGGAGGAGGAGGATGCGGGGTCCACGGCACCGCCACAGAGTGAGAAAACTGAGTCCGTTGCAGATGACGAATGAGTAACTGAATATTATTGCTATTTTCTAGTCTATTTAGTTGAATCTATTTCCAGTATTTTTATTGTGTTGAGATCTACTTGGTATTACTGTTATGCGGATTCTCGAATGCTAAATATTAGTTTAATTAAATCATATCATTTTGGCATCTTGAAGAAAATATGCTTTGTTTATATTGCTTCCATATTTGCTGTGTAAATTTTTTTATTTTTTTTAATTGGAGTAGTAGTTGCTGCATTATTTTATTGTAGCTTGGCTTGTATGCTTCAAGGATTGGATTAAGTTGCTTAACCACTGCATTTTTTGGAAAAGACATGTTTGTCTTAAAAGTAAAGATTTTTTGACATTGTAGGCCTTGATATTAACTTTCAGTGGTGAAAGGCTGAATGCTGTTCACTTTGCATTGTATATGTAGCAAATACTCATGTAGGGAAATTGGAGGGCCCTAGCTAGCATGTGATCCTGCAATGAATTGGGTGCAGTGCACCTAATTTATTGCTGACCGTTGGTTTATAGGGTTTGTGTGCCCAGACCCTTGATCCAATGGAGCGGTGGGTTGGACGATACATCCGAGATTATCACCTAATTATGAGTGCAGGTAACTTATGTGAAATTGATTGAATGAATGTGTTCTTGACATGTGCTATTCACTTTTGGTGGTTGGTTGTGGTTTGAGTGCAATTTGTAGTGTATGTGCTATATTATGGGGGGTTAGCTATTGTGAAGGATTCTTTGAAAATGGATTGTCGAAATCCATAAGATTGCATTTGGGATTTAAGGATTTGGATATGGGGAGAGGATTTGAGGGAATGATTGATGACTCCATCTTATATTGAAAACCAGTGTTCAATCACTATTTAAATAACCTCAATGAGTTTTGTTGTTACAATTAGGGATTTGATATCCTTCATTTCAAATTCAACTCTCAAAATGGAGCCAAAATTCTTAATCATGGAATTTTATAACCAAGCAAAATGCATGTCATGGGAATGGGGATACCATTTCATTTTTCTCCGGGCAAGGTGAGATGAATAATGCGAATAATGAGTAAATATTGATAAGCTAGTTTGAAGGAATTTTGGAGGTAGTTTTGATGGGATGTTTTTTTTTCCGTCGAGACGAGATGAATAATCCGAATAATGAGTAAATTCGGATACTAGTTTGAAGGAATTTTTTGATAGGATAGGATGTTAGGATACAGACTCATTTTTCCGACCTAAATATTCATAGGGTCTTTGCGTTCTTACCTTTGTATTGCTAAGGTCCTGTTGATACCATACTATCACAGAGTTCAAGTCCACCTTTTAAAATCTGCTCTTTAGAAGAAAGGTAATTTTACTACACGAGTTGGTTCGAATTCCCTGATCATAGTTGACATCGTCACATCATATTAGGAGGTTGTTCGACTAAAAGTATTGAAAGATCTTATAAGCTATTGTATCCATATGTACTCCGAACTTCTATAAGATGTTTTTTTAAAAATAAGTTGTTGAAATAGGTTTGGGTTGCACTTAGTGCGATATACTCTTTTGAGTGCACTGATAGTAGTGGCCCCCTGATACATCAGAAACATAAACAATCCCATGATGGCGGTGGCAGCGATGATGGAGGTGGAGGTGTTGTGGGCCGTTGTCATATTACAATCTAGTAGTGGATAAAATGAGGAAAACAACATGGCATATAAGGGAGATTGCAAAAACTCTACGCTTTTAATTTGTAATCTGAAAGTATGCTGAAATAGTAGTAAATAAATTGCCTTTTTCATGCTTCTCATTTAGATTGATAGTAAGGTGGAAATAAAGGGCATGTTTGGGCTGGTATTTCAAATATTGCGATGTAGATTAAGAATCTAACTAAATATTAACGAGTTCTAAAATCTAACCCCTACTTTATGCATATGCTATTCTTTCATTTGGCACTCCATATCTCGTGCTACTGCTTTTACATTTGAATAACTACAGTTCAACACAATATGATTATACACACAATCGCTTTTTATATATGGTTTGATATATACAATACAAAGTAAATCATTATAAATTATATATTCACTTCGTCCCGTTTTATATGTCGTAATTTGAATTTTTTTTTTGTCTTTCTGTCGCATTTACATTTTCAAGTGAGAATTATTATTACTTTTTACTATCCAATAAGAATTAAAAGTTACTTTACTACTTTTACCCTTACTTTTATTGTTTCACACTTTTAATTATTTTAAATAAAAGGATATTATAGTCAATTGATACCTATACTTATAACATCAATCATCTTTCTTAATCTCTGTGAAATGGTTAGTTGATGGAGATAGAACGAGATGGATGGAGTAATAAATAAGGATTTTATTTTATTTACATAATTCTTAAGGAAAATAATTCTTTGCCACCTGTACTTGTCGCGTTTTTATGGTTTGCCACCTAATATTTTTGCTGTTGTTATTATCAACCCAAAGTATGCGGGTTTGCTCTTTGCAGCCTTCAGGTTATTTTTCATTTAAAAATGGCCGGATCCAAGCACGTAAACCTCATGCCTCATCACCAATTACAGTAAAAATACGTATAAAATCGGCAAAGTACCCACTAATGGACTTTGCACTTTATGAGTGGTTTGTGTGTAATCAAGAGCATGTCAATATTAGTGGTGAATTACTAAAAGAAAAGGGAAACATTTTCTTAAAGCAACTTTATGCAGAAGCAACCTCGTTTGAATTTTCAAATGGGTGGTTAGGAAAATTCAAGCAAATACATGCAATTCAATCACATCGCCGTTTTCGTGAGAGTGGTTCTGTGGATATGTAAAAAATTGAAGCATGCTTGCCTTCAATAAGAGAAGAATTGGACAAATGGGCATGGAAGGACATTTACAACATGGATGAAACCGGTCAATTTTATCGAATGCAAGCTGATAATTCTCTTGCGACAAAGCAGTTGGAGGGCCGAAAACAAAATAAAGAGAGAATTACAATCGCCATTTGTTGCAATGGGGATGGCTCCGACAAACTTCCTCTTTGGATCATTGGTAACTTTCTTAATCCTAGATGTTTCAAAAATATTAACCGTGATACTCTCAACTGTACTTATCGAGCGAATTCAAATGCATGGATAACATCCTTACTCTTTTTGGAATGGCTAAGTGGTTCGATAATCCTTTTGACAGAAACGTCTTGCTGATTAGCACATATTTGTCCTTATTTTCAGTAGTATTTTAGCTTGTTTTTCTATTTATTTTTGGTATAAGTTGGATGATTTAAGCTTAATTTCGTATTTTCATAGTTCCAGCTTATTTTACCGCTTTTTGACCTAGATTGATGCAAATAAGTGATTATTTGTGGTTTTTCGCTTTACGGCTAAGTAATCGGACGAGTTCAACGCCTAATTAGATGAAGCTGATGTTCAATAAATGGAGAATGAGATTTCCGGTGAACGAGTAGAAAAAAGATCGAGAAATTGAGGAAGACGCTCTATCGCGTCGACTGACCGCACCGTCGACGCAGGGCCGACGCACCGTCGACGCAACTTGCTGAAGCGTCGACTGAAGGAGCGTCAGTCGACGCAATTCTCTGAGGCGTCGATCCATGACAGCGTCAGTCGACGCACCCGCCCAGCCGACGCGCACACCCATGCAGCAGCGACGCCGAGCACCATCACACGTCAGTTGACGCACCGTCGACGCGGCGGCCCAGAATCGGGATTTTAGGGTTTCTTATGCTCCAAGTTAAGGGAAAACTATATAAACCCTTCTAAGTCCGTCCAAAAAGAATATACCTCTCACCCATACTCTGAATATTCGATCTTTTGGTTCGAGAACAACACCATCCACATCCATATAACAACAATTGATCAAGATCGAAGATTCGAGGATCGCTAAACTCCAACCGCCCGTTCGTGATTCGTTCTTCGACCAAGGTCAACCCACCTCTCCGGATTAGCTGGAGAATTACTACGGTTTCTAGTTTAATAAGTACTCTAAACCCTTTACTCGTTTTCGTAGTTTAATTTATGCAATTAAGTAGCTGCTTTTCAATAATCATTTTCGAATTATTTTATGCTTGGAACCCTAAATACTTTTGGTATTAAATTCATAATCTTAGTTTAATTAATGATTGGTTATTATTCTTGTTTAGTTAAATCGTTTCGTTTACATTGCGTTCTAGATAATTTCTACTCGTTTATGCTAGTTAATCTTATTCACAAGTTCTTAGATTAATTTATCTAGTTTATATGTTTGAGTTGCTGAAGTAGAGTACTTAGTTTTACTTATCGTTCATGCATTTAAATTTCTAGATAATCAAAACAATCAACCCCCCCCCCCCCCAATTTGTATGTGTTATCGTGTTGAACAAACTATTTAAAATTCCGATTGTATGTTTCTCGAGAGACGACTCGAGTCAAGTTGACAAACTACGCGCGCCCCATTCTCTTGCGGGCAAGCTATTGATCTTTTGACAAATTTTCATAAGTAAGAAACACAAAAGCTTGAATCAAAATTTTGGCGCCGTTGCCGGGGAACAAAACAAAGCTTTCAAAAATATGTTTGTTCATTTTTATTTTTATTGTATTCGTTTAATTGTATAATTGTTTCTCTAGTCGATGCGTTTAATTTGCTGTTAAGTTCATGCAAGGTCGTAGATCGCTTAGGCTCGAACTTGCACCATTCATCGACAACGTTCATCGTTCAAATCAAGTGAGACCACCTCACTCATCCACAAGTGAATTATCTGCCACGACTGATTTTATTTGTGATCCAATTCCGGAAACGATGTTGCGACTAGACAACCATGCCCACAACAACGAGGACGATCAACCACCAAGTCATCCACCCGTGCAACAAAGAAATGGGTACGGGAGTGAGCCAATTCGTCCCGATGGACCAGTACAACCTCAAGCGTACTGGGAAAATATTCAACGAAACGTAATATACCAGAATGACGGACAAAGAAGAGGAGATAGGAATCGCTACCGCCACATTCAGGACGACTATTCCGAGAGATCTTACCATGGCGACGAGCGGATTAACGACTGGCTCGCAAACGACAACTACAATGAGAGGAACGAATATGATAGAAACTATGCGAGGCCGAATAACCAAGAAAGATACCAACGGGAGGCACGCGAACCAAGACAAAGAGAGTTCACGACTCCTCAAGTGGGTCCTTATAGTTCTGCAATTGTGTTGAGTAGAACTGCGAGAGACTTCGAGTTGAAACCTCATATCATCAACAACCTCTCGACATTTCACGGCCTCGCCAACGAAGATCCTTTGACTTTCCTCAAAGAGTTTTATGCTGAAGTTAGTAGGATTCCATCTCCGGGACTTCATCACGAAGTCCTTCAAATGGTGTGTTTTCCTAGCTGCATGAAGGACAAAGCCAAATCTTGGTTACTTTCACTAGAACCGAGATCTCTGGTCGACTGGCCCATGGTGAGCGATAAATTCATTAATCAGTAGTACTCAGCACAGACGACGAGCCACATTAGGAGACAAATAGCCAACTTTGTCCAACAAGATGGGGAGTTGCTTCACGAGGCATGGGAACATTTTAAATCTTTATTGCAGGCTTGCCCACATCATCACAACTCTCCAGGAATGGTGAATCAGTTGTTTTACGAAGGCCTTTTGGACTCTTATAAAAATAATGTCGAAATGGTGGCTGGAGGAGATTTTGGGTATTTGACAACGACGGAAGCCAAGTAACTGTTTGAGAAGTTGAGCGAGAAATCGAGACAGACTAATTCTCGACCACGAACGTTTATGGCCAAAGAAGTCTCCGAGATGCCAAACAAGAGAGACATGAAGTTCGAAGAGATGGCCAAGGAGTTGGCCGCCCTAAGAGCAAAGGTGGCAAATATGGAATCATCGAAGAAGACTGTTGAGTTATGTGCACGATGTGGATTGCAAGGACATGTAGCGGGCGTGTGCACAATCGTATTTGATAAAGTGGAAGAAACGGAGGTCAAAGCTATTCAAAATTTCCAACCTCAACCTTCAGCGGGAAACACATATCATCCAGGACCTCCCAATCATCCAAACTTCACATATAGCCTCGGACAAGCGCCTGCACCTATGCAAGAAAATGATCAACTTTTAGTATGGCAACAGAATCAAGTAGCGGAGACTGTACGAGATCGAGAAGGACTCACACAATTAACTTCACAAGTGAATAAGCAAATAACGAACCTCAATGCAAAATTCGAGTCAATGTTTGATGAACTAGTCAAGGCTGTGCAGCAAGGTCATGAGCTTGTTAAGGCTGTGCAACAAGGGCAACGACATTCGGATATGATTATAGGACAATTGTCCGCTACTGTTGCAACATTGTCGAAGGAGAAAAATAAGTTTCCGAGCCAAACGGAACACGCCTCGGCTATTCATGTGCTGAGAAGTGGAAAGGAGATCGATAATGGCATAGAGTTAGAAAAGGAAGAAGGCACGGAGACAGCTGAGACCCAATTGCAAGAAGATGCAACCAAACCGGCCGATCTTATGCATAAATCGACCAATCCATATGTGCCGGGAGCGTTAAAGATGAGGAACAATTCGGCAACTGACCATCCAAAGAATTTGACTAGTTATGATCATGTTCCCTTTCCAAGTCGACTTCGTCCGGCGAAAGAAAACAAGAAGTTTATGGAGTTGTACAATTTACTGAAAACTGTGAACATTAATCTCCCCTTACTAGATGTGATAAAGACGATGCCCGCATATGTTAAATTTTTCAAGGAGTTAGTCACGAGAGAACGGCGAATGGAGACGACACAACAAGTAGAATTAACCAAAGAGGTGAGCGCCATATGCAAGGGTCCGCTACCCAAAAAGGAGAAAGACTCGGGGAGTTTTTGCATAACTATTGCCTTAGGAAAGGGGCAAACGGCACGTGGAATGCTCGACCTTGGTGCAGGGATCAATTTGATGCCTTACTCACTATATAAAGAATTTGACCTTGGAACAATGAGGCCGACTAAGATGCGACTACAAATGGCGGATCGATCAATTAGACAACCGCTTGGGATAGTTGAAGATGTAATAGTTCAAGTCGGCAAACTTGTAATCCAGTTGATTTCGTCATACTTGATGTCGGCGAAGTTCCAAAAGGAGGCACGGAGCATACTATTCTGCTAGGTCGACCATTTATGTCCACCTCTCATACTTTAATAGATGTGAACAAAGGAAGGATGACCATGTCCGTCTTTGGCGAGTCAGTGAAGTTTCCACTTCATGAAATCCATAACAAGTCTTCACCACTTATGCAAGATGAATGTTCATTCATAGATCTAATCGATTCTTGCGTCCATGATTTCCAAAGCATTACCACTATAGACGAGTTTGACGGCGAGGCCGACGAGGAGAATTTGAGTGGGGAGGAACTGATCGAATTGCTGGGAATTGACATAGGGGAAATCATAGATGGACTTGCTGGTTGTGAAACTGCATTACGTGAAGAGAGCGACGCACCGAAGAAAAAGCCACAAGTGGAGTTGAAACCACAACAAGATCGCTCGAAATTTGAGCCAAGGGAAAAGACGAAGCCATCGTATAATCATTTGAGAATTGTTTCCCTCGACCCCTCCAAGAATTTTAAACGTGCAAAAAACAAGTGCGAGGCGCTTAGCAAGGATTGGACGACGAAGAAGAAGATGTCGAGCGAGGTTTATGACAAGAAGATTCATGATACGAAAATCGAGGTTGGTCAACTAATGATCTACAATTCCGAACGTAAATTTGAATCGACCAATTTCAAGGCCGAATGGAGTGGCCCATTTATGATAATGGAAATGGAAGAGTACGGAGTTGCCACTCTATACGATGAGAGTAAGAAGTCGAGATTCCAAGTCCACAAGCATAGAATCAATCCTTTCTACAAGGAACATGGGCTTAATCGCGATCGTGATAAAGAAGAATTAGTGGGGCCCCCACGGGCTAAGAATTGATCGCATGGAATCACGTCGAGCATAGGACGTTAAATGTTGCGCTTCTTGGGAGGCAACCCAAGCGATAGTTAGTTTTCATTTTCTTTTCCTTATTTTCTTTATTTTATTTTTATTTTTATTGTGTCAATTGCCGTGGTACGTTTATGTGTGTATTGATGTGTAGAAAATATGATAGAATCGCTTAATCGGGACAACTAATGGTTATAGCAGTAGCTCGCTACCGCAAGGCCTTACCGCTAGTTCCACTCGAGGCGTTAACAATGATGATCAGCCACTGAACCTACTGCTAGCCGCAGGAATCAGGGATAACGATGGGCTGCAATCCAGCCACTTACAACGTTGAGTCGCAGTCCGGCCATTTCAAATCCCAAAAGATGTGCCACCAGGCACTTGCGCGTGGCAATTGATCGCAATCATAGTTGTTTTTGTTATTTGTTTTATTTTTGTAGGATAAATCCAATCACGAGGCTCTAGACAACGGGAAATTGCGCAACTTCAATTAAAGAAATTCGACCAACAATTTCCAGGGACGTTTTTCCTACTCCTATCCTCTTTTGATTTGTTTTTTCCTTATGGCAATCAGGGGATTGCCGAGTTTTTAAGAGGGGGGGATGGTTGAGTAATGAATGGTTGAGTATGATTGAAAATTTGTGTGCAATTTTTAAATTTTTATGTGATTGTTTGCTATTTCAGCGCTAAATTGTGTTTGTATGGCGTGCCTGTCGAAGTTAGCTATATATGAATTGATGTTTTTATCTTTGAGCGTGCTTAAGTGCATAAATTTTTCAAAAATCATTATTTATATATTGTAAAATGGTACTTGGACGCAATTGATTTCGCAAAACTTTAAAAGCAGTGTCAATTCAAAACTTTTTCATGAAAAAAGCCAGTGAGTAGCCTGAGTGTTTATCATCTTTGCATGTACTTGAATGAGTTTTGATTTGAGATCTCATTGAAACCGCTGTGTGTAGTTGACTTTGAAAATGAGGTTAAGGCACATAAAAACCCTATTCTGGCCATATCCATAAATTTTAGCCACTATAAATTACGAATGAGCCAATCAAAGCCAAATAATCCATTTCCATTAGCCATGAGTGATTTTTGAGTCGACCCCTACAACCCATTAAAAGCGTGGGGTAGAAGTTAGTAATTTTTATTGGTTATTAGTGTTTTGGAGTTTTTACAAGGGATTTATGAATTTTTGTAATAAAGAATCACCATCCTTCAATAAAAAGAAAAAAGAAAGACCCCATAAAACAGAATTAGAGGGGGATAAAAAAAAAGAGAAAAAGAAAATAAGAAGGATGGTGAATTGTGTTAGTAATTGCCTACGCGTTAATGAAGGCTTTTGTTTATTATTGTTCATTTTATGAAGCCTAATGTTTAGAAGGCATGAGTTGTGTAAGAAGCGTGTTATGAGCTTCAATTGTGTTCGAGTGGTTTGAGCTTCAAGTTGGTTTAGAGTAAAGAGTTGAGAAATAGCCTATGTTTAAAGGCTACGTTATGTGTGTTAAGTGAGGTTTATATTTTTGAAGGAGGTGAAGCGAATTGCTTCGTGATTAGATTAGGTTGGGTGAGTTATTTAGCCACACGACTTATATATTCCATACCCGTACAAAAAGTCTTACATTACAACCCGAAAAGACCTTTCCCGATTCTTTGTTCGATAACACACTTAATTTGCGATTGAAAAGAGATTGATTTTCGGTGCTTGTTTATTGTGCTTGTATTTGTATGATTTGAACGTATACACGTCCTATGCACAAAATACTCGAGTGCTTTGAGCGTACACCCCTATATATTTCCCTTTTGTGAGGATGCATGAATTCGATTTTGAA
>BMAC01000074.1:1328351-1342684 GCA_014905375.1 Phtheirospermum japonicum
ATGTGTTATCGTGTTGAACAAACTATTTAAAATTCCGATTGTATGTTTCTCGAGAGACGACTCGAGTCAAGTTGTCAAACTACGCGCGACCCCGTTCTCTTGTGGGCAAGTTATTGATCTTTTGATAAATTTTCATAAGTAAGCAACACAAAAACTTGAATCACTTGCTCATTTTGGACAATTGTACTGCTCATGGAAAAAAGGATCATCTCCCCCCTCTTCGTTATACAATAGTTATGTATTTGCCACCCAATAGCACATCCAAAATTCAGCCATGTGATGTATGAATCATAAGGAACTTTAAATGTTATTATCGTTGTAGGTTTCAACCGTATACTCTTGAAAAGAATTGAAGATCGTGTTTTGGAACCATCAAAGATATCTATCCTTGATGGTATTGTAAATGCTGTTGCTTCTTGGTCAATAGACGTTAAGCCAAAAATGATTGAAAATTGCTTTAAACATTACAAGATTCGGACCCTAGTGTTGATGAAGTACAAGTTGCAAGTGAAATGAATGAAGAGAGGCTAAAATTACTCACTGAATTGAGCTCTCAAATTAAGGCACTACACTACCACAACGAAATGGATATTGATGTCTTCCTTAATCATCTGGATGAGCGACAAATCACTTATGTCTTAACCTATGAAGAAATATCGTGGGAATCAGGTAAGAAGACGAAGGAGATAATCCGAAAGATGATAGTGCTGAAATACCACAAGTTTTGTGTCATGAAGCTTTAGTTATGTTAGATAAGTTTGAATTATTTTGGCTTCAACAAGAGGGATCACATGCAAGCGAGCTATTGAGCACTCGCAAATTGAAGGATCAAGTATCGATCTATAAAATTAAGTCGATGTCACAATCGACTATAGATAAATATTTTAAGTCATCTTAAACATGTTATTGATTTTGATAAADAAYWATATAATTAATAAARATRDMTATAATATATTAATCATTTATTCCTATATAGAGGTATAAATCCTTAAGACGGGACTTGAAAAACGCATGACTTATAACAATGTGGAGTTTATTCTTATTTATAACTAGTCCCAAGTTGGGACTTGAACTTTTTATTACTATAGGGAGTTTATTCCTATATAGAGTATTACTATAGAGAGTTTTTACTGTATTATGTTGGGCAATGTTTTCCTTTTTTAGAATGAGGCATAAGATTTATGTGCTTCGATCTGACCATTTTTTAAATAAAAAATAGTTTGAAGGTTGCAAAGAGCAAAACTCGCATACTTTGGGTTGTTAATAACAACAACAAAAACATTAGGTGGCAAATCATAAAAACGCGACAAGCAGTTCCTTTTTTTTGCATACTTTGTGATACATATACTTTATGAAAAAAGGGGTAATTTTTGGTATTTTTGTGAAAATTTTTATATCTATTAAAATTTTCAAACAAATAAGTTTATTTATTCCTACCAATATTTGTATTCAGATGTGACGGCGACATGGGGTGGTAATGAAGGTTAAAGAAGATGAATTATATTTTGGGGTGTTTAAAGTAAAAGGGGTAATTTTGATATTTTTGTAAAAAAAAATTTAATTAAGGTAAATTAATAAATTTTTGGGGTGCGTATATCCGCGACCTATTTGGAATAATATATTTAGTGAATGACTAATTTGCATAGTCATCGGACCTCATGATAAGGATATTCAAGATTATTTTATTTCACATATTTTCTCTCTTCCTAATTTATAACACATTTTTAGAATTTTAGATCTAAATTATATATGTCATGATCTTCTAATATTATCCCAACTCCAGAAAAAATCTCGAACTCATTTAAAACTAAACGAATCAAATTGAAGATTCATAGTATTCGAATAGTAAGCTCGTGAGAAAACTCTTTCGTGAGTTTGAGAGAAGGTTCATTATTAACTAACTAATAATAATTTAGTTTTAATTTTAATCTTTATACTTATTCATATGAAAATATAAAAATATAAATAAACTTATTTGTTTGAAGATTTTAATAGATATATTATGCAGTTTCAACAATATTTTGCTTTATTATAATAAAGTGAAGCACAATCTAATTTATAATTAATATTTATTTAACTCATTTAGACTCGTTTAACCTCGCAAAAGCTTAATCAAAATATATGCTTCATAGTAGGAAGACAAAACCAAAAGGTTGTTGCAAACATGATAGTTTCCGAAAATTAATAGTCAGATTTTTGTTTTTGAGCGTAACATCATTGATGTGCATATTTTTAGTAAAAACATGAGAGTTCAGAGTTTGAAATTATTATTATTATTATTAAAACATGGAGTTGAATCAGTTATTTTCTTCTTGCTGCTTGTAATGAAAACATTGGAGTTTTTTGCTTTTAATAAAAACCTATGAAGCACTAATACGGGTATGGACACTAGTACGTTACGATACGGGTACGAAAATACGTCATTTATTGAAATTTTAAGAATACGGGTACGGTAGATATATACATAATATATATATTATTGAAATATAGTAGTATTAACTAAAAGAAACTAAAAAATCATAAATATTTAAATTTCAAATGTGATAAGTTTTAAAAACACATAAAACAAGTAAATTATTTACAATAAAAAAATATATTTTTTTTCTTGAAACCTATAAACATTTTTACTATCTCTCTCAATTTGTGGTTTTATATTTAGATGAATTAAAAGTCTTATTACATTTTATTTATTAAATTCAGAAGTCGAGGCGGTCAAAACTTTCTCTAAAACCCTGATACTTTATGTGTACGTATTAATACGTGTTCGCAGAAGTATCGTATTCGGTAAGTACCCAGTACGGGTACGACATCTTCGTAGAAGTATCCGTGTTTCATAAATAAAAACATGGGAGTATATGAGAATGAGATGATGGAGTTGAAAGCATAACAAAGAGAGGCGGATAAAGAATTTTTTTTTTAGTGGGGCATCGATACAATAATTTTTTTTATTTATTAAAATTATACTCAAAAAATTATCACATTAAATAACAAGTATAAATCTAATAATTGAAAAGAAAAAAAAAGTATAAATCTAATAAGAGTTTAAGAAAAATATAATACTATTGTTATTGTTCTCGTCGAGTTATCATATTTTGGAATCGACTTACAATTGCATCATGCTAATAATAAACAATAACTCTCTATATAGATATGTAGCTAAAATAATTATGCAATATTTGATATTTCATGCTATTATACAATTTTATTTTACATACGTCATTTTGAAATATACTCTTTCTATACTCGTCATCATTACAGGAGAAGTAACACTAACTTCAAAAAAAATTATACTTTTGAAAAAGTTTAAGGCTAACTTCTATTTATACAAATTAAAGAAGACCAATTAAGCAAATCATAATACTATTATGATTCCTAAGCCCAAATGACTGAAATTTAAGTAGATTAACCAATAACAATATTTATTTTTTATTTAATATGGGATAAAAAAATTTTCCAAGTGACCAAATATGCGAATTAATAAAGTATTCCCAAGAATTGGTATAAGTAATAAATCTAAAATTTATAAAATTTAAGTAATAAACAAGCATCAACATCTAAACTCAAATCTCTGTTAAATATCAGTTATTCTAAAAAATTAATATTTATATTGCTTAAAAATTAAATAACAAAATTAGCTAATGTGAAAATTAATATATATATATATAATTTAATATATATATATATATATATATATATATATATATATATCACCCCTATATATTAATGCAAAATCCTCCTAACCTATGTGTCTGCTTCGTATGCTTTGTTTGACAAATAAAAAATTATGGTGCTTCATTTGCTTATGTGTCATCCGAGCCTAACATTTACCTAATTTAATAATTTTTTTATTGTATCTTACCTAATTTAATTCTTTTATTATATTCTTCCTTATTTAATACTTTCCTTTGATTCTCATACTATAAAAATATAAATAAGTTATATATAATTAGTAGGTAAGATCTAAATTAGTATTTTAATTAAAAGACAAACTACATATGAAATAATTTTAATTACAAAAAAATCTTTATTATGAAAATAATTAAATAAGTTTTATTGGTAATAGAAATTAAGATAATTTTATTTTTGGAGTTTCAAATATTATATATGGGTGGAATATGAGTTATTTACAATAATCTAAGTGTGTAACTAAATATTAGTATGTATTCAATATAAACATAAAAATATTAAATTTTATACTAACAATTAATAAACATTGATTAGACACCAGTAATATGTGACACGATTGAGAGTATGACATCTTTTGAATATATCAAAGTATGTAACTAATAATTATTAACGAATTTATTCTAAACATTAATATATAAAATAATTTAATAATAATAATTAATAATAAATTAGATATAAGACACGGGTTTAGGATGTGACGTCTTTTAAATTTTTGTAAGTATGTAACTAAGATTATTAATGAATTTAATTTATACATTAAATACAAAATTATTTAATATTTTTAATAATTGATAAATAGATTAGACATGTACAAGGCACGGGTTGAGAATAAATTATTTTAATTTTTTATTTTAGGTTTAAAATTCAGTAATTATCACAAATATTTTTTATATTTATCTTTGATAAGTCCCGTGTAATACACGGGTATTAAACAAGTATATATTAATACAATATTCTCCCAATCTATGTGTCTACTTCGTATGCTTCGCTTGGATAATAAGAAATTTTGATGCTTCGGTTATTTATGTGTCATTCGAGCCTAATATATACATAATCTAATATTTTCTTTTTATTGTATCTTGCTTAATTTAATATTTTCTTCTTATTATATTTAGCCTAACTTAATAGTTTTCTTTTATTATATATTCTCTAATTCAATAGTTTTCTTTTATACTCCTAATAAAAATATAAATAAGTCATATATAATTAGTAGAAAAAAAAATCTAAATTAATTATTTTAATTAAAAGACAAGTTACATATGAAATAATTTTAATTACTAAAAAAACTTATTTATGAAAATAATTAAATAAATTGTTTTTATAATAAAGTTGAAATAATTTATTTTTAAAATTCTAAATATTCTGTATAGGTAAATTATGATATATTGCAATAATTGGATTATGTAACTAAATATTAATAATAAATTCAATCTAAATATAAAAATATAAAAATATAAAATTATATAATAAAAAACAGTGACACAATGCGAGAAGGCTTGAGAGTATGACACCTTTTAAAATGAGTTAATAATAATTAATTAATATAGATTAGATACGGGTTGAAAATGTGACATTTTTTGATTTTTTATAAGTACGTAAATATAATTATTAACGAGTTTAATCTAAATATTAAAATATAATATTAATTAATAATTACAATTAATAAATTGAACAGGACACGGGTTGAGAACACATCCTTTTAATTTTTTATTTGTAATTTAAAACTTTGTAATTTGCAGAAATACTTTTTTATTCAGTTTTTTTTATAAATCCAGTGTAATACACGGGTGTTAAACTAGTATATATATATATATATATATATATATATATATATATATATATATATATATATATATATATAGACAAACCCATGTGCATCTGCCTCTGATGACAAATGTTTTTTTTAAAATGATAACACAGGAGTTGAATTTGTTTTTTCTCTCGCGGCTTATAATTGTTAGTTTTTGTTGCTTATGAAATCGTATTAGGAATTCGAATCATATTCTCCAATAACAAACAACTTCTTTTCTTGCTGCTTATAATTATTAAGTTGCATATGTTACTTTTTATTTTATTTTTCTGGGTGAAAATTCAGATGCATCTTAAGGGAGAAAAGGGGAAGAAAAACTTGTCTAATGGGCAACAATGTCTAATTTATAATGATTTATTGTCAAGAAGTGTTAATGGAAAGTTAAAAATGGGACAGTAAAAGATGTGTCAACTATTCTTTTAGTGCCTTCACGAACAGTTCAACAGGGTTGGAAAAGAGTAAAACAAACTTTAAATGAATCATTAGCAGACATTGGTCTGACTTTGAAGTTTTAAAACTTCAAACGAAAATATTCAATTTCAAATTTGTAACCTGCAATTTAATTTTATAACACTCCCATAATATTCATTATTTGCATTTGACTCTTGATTTTGAAATGACATTCTAACACTATAAATAGGAGTACTTAAGAGTTTAGCTAAGTACACATACGCACACAGAATACACGCATACAACCAAATTCTTGCATTCTTTTATAATACTTTTTGGGCAACGTGATAAGTTATTATTCTTTAGTTTTCTCGTGAACGTGCTCATAATAAAAGATGTCGGCCGTGAGCTTCTTTTATCTTGCGGTGGTGGTATGTCGTCAAAACCTGCACGGAGGGAGCCCATCACGATATTAGGACAACGTCAATAGGCGTGACTCCTACGGGCCAGCCTTTCATTCTACTTTATATATATATATATATATATATATATATATATGTATATATATATATTATTTAATTTTATTTCAAGTGATATTTATACTTTATTTTATTTAATATATATTTGCAAGCAATTTAAAATTATAACTAATAATATTTACAACAATTTAAGATCGTGAATAATTTACTTCACCGTAGCAAATATATATTGATTTAGTATTAAAAACAAAACTATTCTGATTGTTGAATTTGTACATAACATTTATTTGCTAAATTGTTAGTAGTATTTTATTTTAATGTTGGATTTTATTATGCGTACACACATGGGAGTTAAATTTTAAAATTTCTTTTTAAGTTATCATTTTCATTTAATTATTCAGTTATTTTAAAGATATATACCCGCAATACCCTTCTTGTTCGATCATAACAGTCTCATGCAGGACATTTTTAGGATTAAGCTCAACCAACACACGAACAAAATGACCCAGCGAGCCATTAACAGAACGCTCGTCAATTTTCAAGGGCGTTCCCACACCTCTAGCAATGTTCAAAATGAAAGATCTATCCCAATATTTGATCGGAAACTCATAAATGTGAATCCAAACCTGGGAAAGAGCCTAGGGAACCTTGTAGGGATTGAGATCTGGGGTCCAAGGAAAGAGGCGAAAGGTGCTGGAACCAAGCTTCGAAGCCGTCTCGGCGAACGCATGATTTCTATCCTCCATCGAAGCGAAGGAGATGCTGAAGAATCCCTTGCCTAAGGAAACAAAATCCCAGTCTCCGGTGGTGCTCCAAGAAGAAGTCAACAAGTCCTTAATATCAGCGATCATACTGGGTTCCAAACCTTTAGGTTGCAGTAACCGACCAATGAGAGAGCCTCGTAACAACGAGACCCGGAATTGGTAAATACTCTCATCGATCGTGGCCGAATAAGACTCCCTCTTTTAAGTAAGCGGAGTCGGGGTCATCGGGAAGGGGCCCGTCGTAGTGGGAGGCTACCAAAGAGGAGTCCAGGTCGCTTGGGTGAGGCCCGACTGGGCACGGGGCTGCATGAGAATGGGATCAGGCTATGGTATCGATGGGTTAGCCAAAAATGGGCCATCGCTGGTAAGGGGACCAGGTTGGGCAGCCGGGTTCGGGGAAGTGAATGGGCCAGCCGAAGGGACACCACAACCGGGAAAAGGGAGTAACTGGTGGGCCGTAGGCGAATGACCCGAGGTTTGTTGCAAAACCGAAATTGGAGCGGGACCTATCCAGGTTTGGATATGATGTTGAGACGTGGGCTCCAAGGAAGGAACCTTAGTTTCCGTCGATTGCTGCTTAGACACCATCTCGGTCTAGAAAAATGGAACAACTACCCCCGAGGAAATCAGGGAAGGGCGATCTGTAGAAGCAATGGATGTGTTCGAAGATGTCATAGTCGCGGGTGCAGCGATAGTATGGAGATCGTGAACGGCAGCCGCAGGCGCCGACGCAGAGAAGGAAGAGGGGCCGACCCTACCCGCCGGTAGGGACCCAAATGAAACGGGTGCGGTAAGGAAAGAAACACTAGGGTTTAGCCAAACTTCAAAAAGAGAGGCGCCGAGGATGGGATAGAAAGTTCCGGGTCCGGGAGTGTCAATGTCGCCGTATGAAGCAGGGTAAGTGCGCAAGAAACCTGATGATCTGCAGTTATCGAAAGCCAGTGGTTGTTCAACTCAGGAAACGACATGGGCTAGACCGTAGACCGTGGAACGTAGGGAGGTTGCGATGCCATGTACCATGATGAAGAATTACGGAATGTCAAGAACGCCGATGTAGTCGGTAGTGCATCCTCCACAAACGAAGGTGGAGGAGAGCCAGCGGTGCCGGAGGTGAAAAAAGCCGGGCTCAACGGCAGCGTGGGTGGCTACTGCTGCCTGGGATGTGCTGGATGGACCGCGGTAGTAGGATTCCGAGAGTGATGCCTGGGAAACGCAGGCGGGACCACGGTAGTAGGATTCCGAGGGAGAGCCTCCGTGATCGGCTGCGAAGGTCGGTGTCGTTGAGACGTGATCCCGGCAAGGGAGAGCCTCCGAGAGAGGAATGAGCTTTTTCTTCGTTTTTTTCATTCTCTTTAAAACTTGAGGCCACACTAATAATAATATTTGAATAAATCATACACATTAAGTAGAAACATATCATCATCCACCATACCATAACCATTACATTATGCTAAAGAAAAATCAAAACCTATCTATATGTGCGTGTGTATTTTATTTTTTTTGGTAGGTATAACTTTTGAATTTACCATTTTCTTGCAAGTATGGATAAATCATTTTCATGTATCAAGTCACTTTTCATAAGCCCAAGCTAGATCTCTTCTTCTCCCACATCTGATGCCGCCGATCAAATATCTACAATTATGCCTGAAAACTCATTGTCGCCACTGTCTACGCCCATGGCTGGTTCTGCCATCGATGCTCTGCACGATGCACCAACAAATGTGACGGTATCTGGGTTGCATCCCAAACACTGACGCATTATATTTCAACTTCCATGTTTTGCTCAACCACCATCTCTTACTGTTCAGACTAACTAGAAGAATTCGACTCAATATCATTCTCCGGCCTCCTTGCGGCCACATTAATCTCCAATTAACCTGCTGTATTGTGACCCAAACATTGATATTGTTCTTGTCACTAAGTTAAGTAATCTACACGTAGAAATACTCCCTGGTGATAAAGGGAACGAGATCGATGTCGATGATCAACTTAACTTCAAGCTTATCCATTAATTTCTCAAGCCAAACTGTACGCCGTCCTCATGTAAGTCTAAACATCTTCGAGGCTATGGACCTGAATATTTTGAGTCCCCCAACTCTGATTTTGGCGTCTCTAAGAAGAGAAAGTCTGGCTTAAGAAATCGAAGAAGGAAAAATTCTTTTGGCAGGGTTTCAAAGAAAGGGGGAGATGTCGCAGCCAATGTTTGATTAGCACATATTTGTCCTTATTTTTATTAGTATTTTAGTTAGTTTCTCTTATTGTTTTTGGCATAAGTTGGATAGTTTAAGATTAATTTCGTATTTTTATACTTTCAGCTTATTCTACCGTATTTTGATCGTAATTGATGAGATTAAGTGATTATTTATTATTTTCACCTTACAGCTAAGTAACCGGAAGAGTTCAGCGATTTGAGAACGAGCTTTCCGGCGAAAGAGTAGCAGAAAGATCGAGAAAATGAGACGAGCAGTGAAGTTGCATCGGTCGACGCAAGCGTCGACGCGATTCTGCCCACGACGGTCGACACTATGTCGATGCTAAGCCAATGTAACTCTCTGAAGCGTTGATCCATGGGTGCGTCTGTAGATGCCCAAGTCGACGTAACTCTCTGTAGCGTCGATCCATGACTGCTTCAGTCGATGCCTCTGCACAGTCAATACTAGCATACCGGAAGCATCGACGCCGAGCCCCTGTTCGCGTCGGTCGACGTGAAGTCGACGTGACTGCTCAAAAATGGATTTTTAGGGTTTCTTATGCTCCAAGACAAGGAAAAACTATAAAAAACCTTCTCCAAGTCCGTCCCAACAGACATAAGATACCACTATAACCCTACTTAAGATTCTTTGGCTTAAAAACAACACACCGTTACATCCAATATAAACACAGAAGATCAAGATCGGAGATTCAGGAGTCACAAGTTCCAAGTTCCACCCGTTAGTTCGTGACTCGTTCTTTGGCCAAGATCTACGCAATCTCTCCGGATTAACTGGAGAATTACTACAATTTCTTTATTTAAATAAGTACTCTAGACTTCTTAATTGCTTTCTTAGTTTAATTTATGCGATTAAGTAGTAGCTTTTCAATTACTTTTCTTGAATCTTTTCATGCTTCAAACCCTAGATACTTTTGGTATTCGGATTCGTAATCTTTCATTTAGTTTGATTAATGTTTGGTTATTATTCGTGCTTAGATAATTCATCCCGTTTACTTTACGCTTACGCTAGTTGATCTTATTTGAACTCGTAGATTATTTCCTTAGTTTGAATTCACATGTTTTTAGTGAGTTGCTTAGTTAGAATTACATAGTTTTAATTAATGTTCATGCGTTTCAAGTTCTTAGATAATCAAAACAATCAAAACCCCACCCCAATTTGTATAAGTTACTTGTGATTGAACAAACTATTCGAGATTCTGATTGCATGTTCCTCGAGAGACGACTTGAGTTAACTTTGCCAACCTACAAGCGATCCCGTTCTCTTGCGGGCAAGCTATTTAATTTCTGACAAATATTTATAAGTAGGCACACACAAAAGCTTTTATCAAAATTTTGGCGCCGTTGTCGGAGACATAGCAAAGGTTTCAAAAATATGTTTGTCTGTTCATTTTCTTTTCAACCGTTTATTTGTAAAATTATTTTTTCTATTCGATGCGTTTAATTTGCCGTTGAGTGTATGCAAGGTCGAAGATCACTTAGACCCGAACTTGCACCATTCATCGACAATATTCATCGCACCAATCACGCAAGACCTCCTCGTAAATCTGAAAGCAAATCGTCTGCCACCACCAATTTTGTTTGTGATCTGGTTCCTGAACCGATGTTGAGGCTAGAAAATCCTGCTCACAACAACGATAACGATCAACCACCATGGAACCCACCTATACGACAAAGAAACAAGTACAGAAGTGAACCAAGTCACCCGTCGGACCGGCACAACCTCGAGAGTATTGAGAAAATATTCAACGGAATATGATGGACCAGAATGAAGAGCGAGGTGGAGGAAATAGAAATCCCCACCACCACGACCATGGTAACTATTCTTAGAGATCTTACCATGGAGACGAGCAGATTGACGACTGGCTCGCTAATAACCACTACAATGAGAGGAACGAGTATGACAGAAACTACGCGAGGCCCAATAATCAAGAGAGACACCAAAGGGGAGTGCGCGATCCAAGACAAAGAGAGTTCACGACTCCTCAAGTGGGTCCCTATAGTTCTGCTATTGTGCTGGGTAGAACTGCAAGAGACTTTGAGTTGAAACCTCATATAATCAATAACCTCCTGACACTTCATTGCCTCGCCAACGAAGATCCATTAACTTTACTCAAGGAATTCTATGCTGAAGTTAGTAGGATCCCATCTCTGGGACTTCATCAAGAAGACCTTCAAATGGTGTGCTTTCCAAGCTGCATGAAGGATAAAGCCAAATCTTGGCTACTTTCACTAGAACCGAGATCTCTGATCGAATGGCCCATGGTTAGCGACAAGTTTATAAATCAATATTACTCAGATCAGACGACGGGCCACATTAGGAGACAAATAGCCAACTCTGTCCAGCAAGATGGGGAGTTGCTTCACGAAGCATGGGAACATTTCAAATCATTATTGCAAGCTTTTCCACATCATCAAAACTCTCCAAGAATGGTAAATCAATTGCTCTACGAAGTGCTTTTGGACTCTTGCAAAAATAATGTAGAAGTAGCTGCTGGGGGAGATTTCGGATATTTAACCTCCACGAAAGCCAAGCAGTTGTTTGAGAAGATGAGCGAGAAGTCCAGGCAAACGAGTTCATGACCACGAAAGATAAGAGTCAACGAGGCGACTAGGGTGCCAAGCAACGAGACCATTGAGACATGCCACCGCTATGGAGAGCAAGGGCATCTGGTGGATACATGCAAAATGGTGTGTTATTACGAATGCGAAGCCGAGGCATACACCATCAAGGATCAAATGCGCCACAAATACCTTCCAACTTATGAGCACAGACCGCCGACAAAATTTTACGCACAATGTAATTCTCCTTATTTAAAATGGGGCCCTGGAAACCCGCACTACGCCCCCACACAAACTGATTCACCACCACCACCAAACAAATCTCCAACAACCGGACCGACACCCACTCCAATACAACCAAATGATCAATTACTAATTTGGCAGCAAAACCAAGTCACCGAAACAATCAGAAATAGAGACGGGCTCGCTAATCTGACTATGTAAGTTAATAAGTAGGGAGAAGTTTTGAGTGACCTCTCCAAGAGTGTGAAGAATTTAGAAACAATGATGGGCCAAATGGAAACTTTTATGGGAAAGGCGGAAAATGCAAAAGGAAAACTGCCGAGCCAACCAGAGCAAGCTTCAGCTGTCCACATCTTACGAAGCGAAAAAAAGGTAGATAATGGAATCGAGGAAAAGGAAGAGGAGAGCACGGAAATTCCAACTGCAGATTCGCCGAAGAATGACGATCCTAAACCGGTGGACCAAATGCATAAGTCACCAAATCCTTATATTCCGAGTTCCTTAAAAGGGAAGCTTCCAAATCCATCCACCATAATCGACGATTCCACCAAATCTCCAAATCAGCAACCGAAGCAGTTAACACCTACTATTCGAGACAAGGTTCCCTTTCCGAGTCATCTACGCCTAGCCAAAGAAAACAAAGAGTTCATGGAGCTTTAAAATTTACTGAAGAACGTCAATGTTAATCTTCCTCTTCTGGATGTAATCAAGACAATGCCCGCATACGTAAAATTTCTCAAGGATTTAGTCGCAGGGGAACGGCGACTGGAGATAACTCAACGAGTAGAATTAACCAAGGAGGTGAGCTCCATTTGCAAGGGTCCACTTGACTCAAACTTTTGTGCACCCCGTTTTTAATAATTAATTTAAAAGCACGTCAGTTTGCTCGCAAGTGTACGAGGTAACTGTAGGGTGGTGAGTTTGACTCGAGTCGTATCTCTCGAGGAAACAACTGTTCGGTCTTATCAATGTTTTTCTCAATTACGAATATCATACATATACATTTGGGGGTTTGGATAGATTAATTCGATCATTATAAACTAAGACGATAATTAAACTAATTACTCTAAACTAGATTATCAGTTACGAACTAAGCAGTAAACTAAAGCTGATTAAACTAATTATTCTAAATTACCAACTAAGAGCAATAACTAATTATCAATTAACGCTACGAAGATTTAGAGCTAATTATCGTATCTAGAAGCATGAATTTAAGAAACTATCGCTAAGCAATTGAATCATACGAATCTAAGAACCATTAACTAAGCATAAACTAAATCGCAAAAATAAACTAATTAACCAATATCCAAGCATAAGAATAAATGAACTAATTAAAACTAGAATTAACTAAGAATTTATCTAAACAATTAACTAGAAAACTATCTAAGAGTTTAGAAATACTTATTGAAACTAAGGAAAGCAATGAAAAGCTCCAGCGATTCTGGAGTTTGAACGCTGATCTTGGGCGAAGATGGATTCTTGAGCGCGAAATCGGTGTTTCGGACACGTAGAACTTCGATCCTTGATCCGCGTCTCCAAATCTTGTTATAAGATGTGGATTTATTATTATTGAATGCTAAAATACCCTAGGATAGATGTATCTCTCGTGGCACCCTCTCAAAACCCGAAATAATGAGGGCTTAAATAGATATTAGAAGTCTTGGCGCACAAGAAACCCTAATTTCTGAATTTTGGGCCGTCGCGTCGACGGTGCGTCGAATGGCGTGTGCTGGTGCTCAGCGGGACTCGGCAGACTCGATCGGCAGCGCTCGGCAGGTCTGGTCGACAGGTGTGCGCGTCGGCTGGGCAGGTGCATCGACGGGGTGCGTCGACATTGACGCTTCAACAAGTTGCGTCGACGTTGCGTCGACATCGACGCTTCAGAACGTAGCATCGACATTGCGTCGACGGAGCGTCGAATGACGCGGTCATGACTCGCTGACATGGCTCGCATCGACGGTGCGTTGACGGTCGCGTCAGTCGACGCGACTGAGCGTCGGTCTCCGTTTCTCGATCGTTTGCTACTCGTTTCACCGGAAAGCTTGTTCTTCTATTCTCGAACATCGATCTTCGTCTTTTACGTGCTAAACTCTTCCGGTTACTTAGCTGTAAGGTGAAAAATAACGAAACATCACCTAATTGCATCAATTAAGATCAAAATGCGGTAAAATAAGCTGGAATTATAAAAT
>BMAC01000074.1:1344469-1375276 GCA_014905375.1 Phtheirospermum japonicum
CCGGGCAATCTCCGGATTGCCACAAATACATCCAAAAATCAAAAAGAGGAAGGAAAAAGAAAACATCTCTGAAATAATAGTAGTCGAGCCGCTAGTCGTGATTTGTGTAATTGGCCACTTCTTCAATGTACGTGATTTGAATTGCCCTAAAAGAAAAATAAAACACAAAAAAACAAACAAAATAACAATATTTTTGGATTTTATATTTTCCATTTTTTTTTATTTTTCATAAAGAAAGCATAAAAAATAAAAATAAAGATAGAAGACTTAGAACTCGCGGGACTCATCATCCTCGGGGTTCTCGTCGACGTCCATGCTCGGTGTGGGGTAAGCCGCCTCGAAACGCTCCTCGAGCTTCGAGATACGAGCACGCATCTTCTTCAAACTAAGACGGTTTTGGTCTTGGTTCGCATCAATCTTCTCGTCGATAATTTGGAGCTTATCGAACATCTTCACTTGAAAGGTCCTCCTCTAGTCGACGACCTCACTCGGGGTGCCGGCGCACGCGCGAGTGGTAGTGAAGAGGTGCCAAGCGGGCTAAGTCCGCTTCCGGCCGGATCGAACCCAAAGTGACGGGCGAGGCCGGTAATGTATGGCGCAAAAGAGAGAAGTGGCGACTTGCTTCCAAGAGTACCCTTGGTGACATTGTAAAGTCCTAACAAAATAAGCGGGTACAACCGGACTTTACGACCATCAACGAGGCATTGTAGAACATAAAGCTCGGCCTTGGTCGCGTAAGTTGCCTCGTTTTTGCAAAGTATAATGTGGCCAAGGACCTTGTAGGCGACGTAGAGTGCGTCGTCTTGAATCTTAGAACACGGGAATCGCTTGCAATCGCCAACGTTACCCCCGGTAATCATTCCCCAAAAAGAGGCTAAATCGAAGCCTTGAACTCGAACCGGGTGGTCCCCTACGGTKYGGAAACCYAAWATYTTYCCAAAAARRTCCTCGTCGACAACCACATCATTCACTCATAGCCGACAAGAGAACGTCTCGTCGTTCCGAATCGCCAAAGTCGAGAAAAACTCGAGCATGAGTTCTCAAAAACCGGGCAAGTGCATTTGGGCAAAGTACCCACACCCAAGGCTATCTACGTACCGTGAAAGGTCGGTGTGGTGTTCCGAACCACCCGAAGCCTCCTCCTCGAGCGCTTGGACGTTCAAAGTCCGATGCGTAGCAAAACCCCATTTTCGAATGTTCTTGAACATGTCCCCTTCCTTTTTGTCGAAAATTGGGAACGGTGCTCCATATTTCCCCGAAATATCTTTACGTTTACCCGCTCGAGACATTATCAAACAATTCAAGAACGAACGGGATTGAAAAACCTTAAAAATAAAACTTTGTGCTTCTTTGGGGAATTTCGTCGAACACTTGGCGTGCGTGTTCAACCAACTAAGAACTTGAGTAATTGTAGCACCAAAAACTCCCCACACAACCAACAACAACAATAATATGATCCCAAGATAGTTTCAAGTGAAGTACCTCGTTGATTGTTCGTAGAAACGACCGAATTGTCCGGAATTACCCGAATTTGCTTCAAACCTTGTAGCCCGTTTTGAACACAAATCGACTTGCAAGAGATAAGTATATTTTTCTGGGCAATATTGTGTATGTGAGGTGAATTGTTGTGGTTTGGTTTGGTGTTTGTGAGAGTTTGAAAGACTTTAAGAATTTTTGAAGAAGAAAGAAGAAATTTGAAGTGAGAAGTGAAAAGTGAAAGGAAAAAGGGAGTTTGGGGCGAATTTAAGCTGATTCCCAGCTTATTCCCGCGGGTCAATGGTATATGGGTCGGGTTAACGGGTAAAAATCTGGTTTTTAAGCGTTTCTGGGCCGGTCCGCGGGTCACGTCGACGCTGCGTCGACGCCGCGTCAGTCGACGCGATAGAAGGTGATTCTTCGGCATTTCGCGTCGACGCCGCGTCGATTGACGCGAGCAGGTGCTCGGCGTCGACGCGGGCGGATTCCTGGGCGTCTTTTCCTTCGCTCGTTCGTTCAATTCTCCTTGTCCGAGTTCTCCATCTGATCTTAAACAAGTAAAAATCAAAAATAAAAATTAAATAAAATGAAAATAAGGTACAAAAGGATACAATGGCTCGGGTTGCCTCCCGAGAAGCGCAAATTTTAACGTCGCTTGCTCGACGCTATCTTGCTCGTTTATCTTTCAACGTACGGTGGATCTCCAAACTCCACCATCTTGCGATTGCTATTTTTACCTAGTTCGTCATGATAAGGCTTCAATCTATGCTTGTGAGCTTGAAAGGACGATTTGCCAATCTCATCGTACAACGTGGCTACGCCGTACTCATCAAATTCTTTAATCGAGAATGGTCCGCTCCATGAAGCTCCAAAATCAGCTGGGTCGTACTTACGTTCGTTATTATACAAGACTAATTCTCCAACCTTAAGTTTCATGTTCTTTACTTCACTCGTGCGAACCTTTCTTGATTTCTTTATCTCCTTCGTCCAATCGCCTAAACACGCCTCGCCCGTGTTCTATTTGTGTGAAAATTTTTCGTTAGGGCCGAGGGAATCGTGCCTTGGGTGATTTATTGGTGGTTTCGACTCCACCCTTTGCTCGAATTCGTGCGAACACTCCTCATCAAAATTGTCTCCAAACTCTGCCACGATGTCGCGTATGTCAATTCCCAACAACTCGATCAATTCTTCTCCACTTAAATGCATATGATCATCGGGCTCGTAACCTTTACACTAATTGACTTGCTTGTTCCTTCCCTTGATAGAAACTCCGGCGTCGTCTCCATCGCCTAACTTGTTCAAAGTTGCGATCTCTCGTAATTCGTTGACGCATGATCCATCGTCGGCTGGGCAGGTGCATCGACGGAGCGTCGACTGACGCGGTCATAACTCGCTGACATGGCTCGCGTCGACGGTGCGTCGACGGTCGCGTCAGTCGACGCGACTGAGTTTCGGTCTCCGTTTCTCGATCATTTGCTACTCGTTTCACCAGAAAGCTTGTTCTTATATTCTCGAACATCGATCTTCATCTTTTACGTGCTAAACTCTTTCGGTTACTTAGCTGTAAGGTGAAAAACAATGAAATATCACCTAATTGCATCAATTAAGATCAAAATGCGGTAAAATAAGCTGGAATTATAAAATTACAAAATTATGCTTAAATTATCCAACTTATACCAAAAACAAATATAAAAACGAACTAAAAAGCTAATAAAAATAAGGACAAATCTACTCTAATCACCACTGCCGAAAAAGGAGAAAGACCCGGGGAGTTTTTGCATAACTATTGCTTTAGGATATGGGCAAACGGCACGTGGGATGCTCGACCTTGGTGCAGGAATCAATTTGATGCCGTACTCACTATATAAAGAGTTTGATCTCGGAACAATGAAACCCACTACGATGCGACTAAAATTGGCAGATCGATCAATTAGACAACCGCTTGGAATAGTTGAAGATGTATTAGTTCAAGTCGGCGAACTTGTAATTCCGGTCGATTTTGTTATACTTGATGTCGGTGAAGTTCCAAAAGAAGGCACGGAGCACACTATTTTGCTAGGCCGCCCGTTCATGTCCACTTCTCATACGCTGATTGACGTGCACAAGGGGAGAATGACCCTATCCGTTTTGGGTGAGACAGTCACATTTTCACTTAAAGAAATCCACAACACTCCTTCTCCGTACATGCACGAAGGTTTTTCGTTTATTAACCCTATTGCATCTTGTATTCACGAGCTCAAAGGGATCACTGTGCTAGATGAGTTAAGTGTCGAGGATGACACAAAATTTCTAAACAGGGTGGCAAAGATGTTGGAAATAGACTTGAACGAAATCACTGAAGATTATGAAGAAGTTGAAGATTTCGATGAGGAATTGTGCGAAATAGCTAACGCACCTGAACTTGGGACGAAAGTGGAGTTGAAACCACTGCCAAGCCATTTGAAGTATGTTTTCCTCCAATGAAACAAAACCAGTCATCATATTTTCAGCATTGGCGGAACACGAAGAAAAAGAATTGATTGCGGTGCCGAGTAACCACAAGGAAGTAATAGGATGGAGCATCAGAAACATTAAAGGGATAAGCCCTATTACTTGCATGCACCGAATCGAGCTAGAACCCGACGCCAAGCCTATTAGGGACAGTCAACGAAGACTGACACCAACGCTTTATGAGGTTGTCAAAAAGGAAATTTTTAAACTTAAAGACGAAGGAATTATCTTCGCTATTTCTGATAGTAAATGGGTGAGCCCAATCCATGTGGTTCCAAAGAAAGGAGGTATCACCATTATCGAAAACAACAAGGGCGAGATAGTTCCAACCCGACTGATGATTGGATGGCGTATGTGTATAGATTATAGGAAGTTAAATGCAGCCACTCGCAAAGATCACTTTCCTCTGCCGTTCATAGACCAACTTCTCGACAAGCTTGCCAGACACCAATTTTATTGCTTTTTGGATGGCCTTTTGGGCTATTATCAAGTAGACATCGCTCCGGAAGATCAAAGCAAGACAATGGTCACATGCCCTTTTGGCACATTTGCCTTTCAAAGGATGCTCTTCGGGTTGTGCAACGCACCAATGACTTTTCAAAGGTGCATGCCCTCAATTTTTAGTGATTTTATTGATGATTTTATTGAAGTATTCATGGATGATTTTTCAATTTTTGGGTCGTCTTTTGAGAATTTTTTTATCTAATTTGTCTAAAGTTTTAGAACGTTGCATTGAGAAGAATTTAACATTGAGTTGGGAGAAATCCCATTTTATGGTAAAAATTGGTACTGTTCTAGGTCATGTTGTTTCTAAAAAGGGGTTGGCGGTTGATAAAGCAAAAACTGATGTGATTGAAACCCTCCCTCCCCCTCGAGATGTTAAGGGAATTAGGAGTTTTCTTGGTCATGCAGGCTTTTATAGACGTTTTGTCAAAGATTTTTCAAAAATAATTCGTCCACTTTGCAAACTGCTGACTTTAGACACTCCTTTCGTTTTAAATGAAGAATGTATGAATGCGTTTAATGAGCTTAAAGAGAGTCTTACTTTTGCCTCTGTAGTTGTTGCTCCTGATTGGACCCTCCCTTTTGAAATAATGTGCGATGCTTCTAATGAAGCAGTGGGGTCCGTTTTGGGACAACGTGTCGATAAATTGTTTAGGGCTATTTATTATGCAAGTTATATGTTAAACGATGCCCAACGTAATTACACCACGACGGAAAAATAATTGTTCGCAGTTGTATTTTCACTTGATAAATTTAGATCGTATATAGTTGGAGCCAAAGTAATTGTACATACGGATCATGCTGCATTGCGTCATTTATTTTCTAAACCCCAAAGTAAACCCCATTTTATTAGGTGGATATTATTGCTGAAAGAATTTGATGTGGAAATAAAAGATAGACGAGGTTGTGAAAACGTTGTAGCTGATCATTTGTCTAGAATGATAATTGAGGAGAACGAGGGCGAGAAATTCATGACTAACGATTTATTTCCTTATGAGAAGGCTCTTGAGCAATTAATTACTCCTTTGTATGCTGATATTGTGAATTATCTTGCTTGCAAAATTATACCTAACCATTTATCCTACCAAGAACGGAAGAGAATTTTGAGTAAATGCAGGGATTACTTTTGGGATGACCCCTATGTGTTTAAACGCTGTAAGGATGAGTTTAACAGAAGGTGCGTTCCAAATGATGAAATGGGGAGCATTCTGCAATTTTGCCATGACCATGGAGAACATTTTGGAGCTCAAAAGACGGCATTTAAGGTGTTACAAGATGGATTCTATTGTCCAAGTTTATTTGCCGATGCATTCGAGTATTGCAAAATGTGCGACAACTGCCAACGAACCGGCAACATAGGAAAGCGAGATGAAATGCCGCAAGTACCTAACCAAGTGGTAGAAATTTTCGATGTATGGGGATTAGATTTTATGGGACCTTTTCCTAAAAGTGGAGATTTTGAGTATATTCTAGTCGGTGTCGACTATGTATACAAATGGGTGGAAGCGATCCCCGCTCGAAGAGCCAATGCAGAAGTCGTTCTTAAGTTTCTGCAAGAGAATATTTTTAGTAGATTCGGAGTGCCGAAATCAATTATAAGTGATGCAGGAAGCCATTTTTGCAACAGAGTCTTTGCAAGGCTAATGATGAAATATGGGGTCCGGCACAAAGTAGCTACACCATACCACCCTCAAACGTCTGGCCAAGTCGAAACGAGCAACCGCCAGCTAAAGGCTATCCTCGAGAAAATAGTTGGACCAAGTCGGAAGGATTGGGCAGTAAAACTTGTCGACGCACTGTGGGCCTATCAAACGGCCTATAAGACAGTGCTTGGTATGAGTCCTTTTCGACTCGTCTATGGGAAGGCGTGCCATTTGCCCGTTGAGTTAGAGCACCGAGCTAGTTGGGCCATTCGCAAGTTAAAAATGAACTATGATGAAGCGGGCGAGTATAGGAAACTAGAGTTGACCGAGCTTGAATAAATTAGAAACGAGTCTTATGATGACGCATGGAGGAAAAAGAAGATGATGAAAATACGCCACAATCGAAGACTCGTTAACAAGCATTTTGAGGTAGGTAATTTAGCTCTAGTCTATAATTCTAGATTGAAACTTTTTTCAGGAAAATTGAAGTCAAGATGGAGTGGACCGTTTGTGATTAAAGAAATCAATGAATTTGGAGTGGTCACCCTTTACGACGAAAAGCGAGAAGTAACAATCCAAGTTATTGGACACCAGTTAAGCTATATCATGATGGAGAGGCAACGAGTCAAGATCATGAGATGTTGAACATTGTGGACTGATTCAAGCTTTTGTGTTGCCTACTTATGAAAATTTGTCAAAAGATCAATAGCTTGCTCGCAAGAGAACGGGGTCGCGCGTAGTTTGGCAACTTGACTCGAGTCGTCTCTCGAGGAACATACAATCGGAATTTTAAATAGTTTGTTCAACACAATAACACATACAAATTGGGGGGGGGGGGGGGGGGTTTGATTGTCTAGGTATTTTAATTCAGCAACTAGAACATGTAACTAAAGAAATTAATCTAGAACTTAAACGAGATCAATTAGCATAAACGAACAGCAATTATCTAGAACGCAATGTAAACGAAATTAACTAAACGAGAATGATAACCAATCATTAATTAAACTAAGATTACTAATTTAATACCAAAAGTATCTAGGGTTCTAAGCATGAAACAATTCAAAAACAATTATCGAAAAGTAGCTACTTAATTTGCATAAACTAAACTACGAAAACGAATAAAGGGTTTAGAGTACTTATTAAACTAGAAAGCGTAGTAAATTCTCCAGCTAATCCGGAGAGGTGGTTGATCTTGGTCGAAGAACGAATCACGAACGGACGGTTGGAGCTTGGCGATCCTCGAATCTTTGATCTTGATCAATTATTGTTATATGGATGTGGATGGTGTTGTTCTCGAACCAAAAGATCGAATATTCAGAGTATGGGTGAGAGGTATATCCTTTTGGGACGGACTTAGGGGGGTTTATATAGAATTCCCTTAACTTGGAGCATAAGAAACCCTAAATTCCCGATTCTGGGATGCCGCGTCGACGGTGCATCAACAGTGCGTCGACTGACGCGTGCTGGTGCTCGGCGTCGCTGCTGCTTGGGTGTGCGCGTCGGCAGGGCGGGTGCGTCGACTGACGCGGTCATGGATCGACGCCTCAGAGAATTGCGTCGAAAGTGCATCGACTGACGCTCCTTCAGTCGACGCTTCAGCAAGTTGCGTCGACGGTGCGTCGACTGACGCTCCTTCAGTCGACGCTTCAGCAAGTTGCGTCGACGGTGCGTCGACTGACGCTCCTTCAGTCGACGCTTCAGCAAGTTGCGTCGATGGTGCGTCGGCCCTGCGTCGACTGACGCGGATCATGGCTCGCGTCGATGGGCGTCGACGCTCGCGTCAGTCGACGCGACAGAGCGTCTTCCTCAGTTTCTCTATCTCTTTGCTACTCGTTCACCGGAAAGCTCGTTCTCCATTTCTTGAACATCAACTTCATCTAATTATGCGCTGAACTCTTCCGGTTACTTAGCTGTAAGGTGAAAAACAACGAAACATCACCTAATTGCATCAATTACGATCAAAATACGCTAAAATAAGCTGGAACTATGAAAATACGAAATTAAGCTTAAATCATCCAACTTATACCAAAAACAAATAGAAAAACAAGCTAAAATACTACTGAAAATAAGGACAAATATGTGCTAATCAACTACCCCACGCTTAATTGGTTTGTTCGTCCTCGAACAAACGATAGATTCAAAGTATAGCAAGAAATGAATATCAGTCAAAGCAATGAGTCATGCTATGATACTTAAATAATTTTGAAAATATAGGTACATGCAATGCAACTTCAAACACTCCATCCGTATAACATTGTCGCTTCAAAATCGAATTCATGCATCCTCACAAAAGGTAAATATATAGGGGTGTATGCTCAAGCACTCGAGTATTTTCTGCATAGGACGTGTATACGCTCAAATCATACAAATACAAGCACAATAAACAAGCACCGAAAATCAATCTCTTTTCAATCGCAAATTAAGTGTGTTATCGAACAAAGAATCGGAAAAGGTCTTTTCGGGTTGTAACGTAAGGCTTTTTGGACAGGTGTGGAATATATAAGTCGTGTGGCTAACGCACGATCTAACGTGATCAATAACTCACCAAACCTATTCTAATCAAGGAGCAATACGCTTCACCTCGTTCAAGGATAAAAACCTCACTAAACACTCATAACGTAGCCTTTAAACTTAGGATATTTCCCAACTCGTAACTCTAAACCAACTTTTGCTCGAACCACTTAAACACAATTGAAGCTCATAACACGCTTCTTACACAACTCATGCCTTCTAAACAATAGGCTCATAAAATAAAATAAATAATAAACACAAGCCTTTATTAGCGCGTAGGCAATGAGTAACACCATTCACCATCCTTCTTATTTTCTTTTCCCCCCTCTAATTCCGTTTTATGGGGTCTTTCTTTCTTTTTTTTTTTCTATTTATTGAAGGATGGTGATCCTTTATTACAAAAATTTCATAAATCCCTTATAAAAACTCCAAAACACTAATAACCAATAAAAATTACTAACTCCTACCCCATGCTTTTAATGGGTTGTAGGGGTCGACTCAAAAATCACTCATGGCTAATGGAAATGGATTGTTTGGCTATGATTGGCTCATTCGGAATTTATAGTGGCTAAAAATATATGGGTATGGCCGGAAATAGGGTTTTTTCTGTACCTTAACCTCATTTTCCAAGTCAACTACACACAGCGGTTTCAAAGAGATCTCAAATAAAAACTCATTCAAGTACATGCAAAGATGATAAACACTCAGGCTACTTACTGGCTTTTTGCATGAAAATTCTTGAATAGACGCTGCTTTTAAGGTTTTCCGAAATCAATTGCGTCCAAGTACCATTTACAATATATAAATAATATTTGAAAATTTTATGCACTTATACACGCTCAAAAGACAGGAACATCAAATCATATATAACTAACTTCGACAGGCATGCCATACAAACACAATTTAGCGCAGAAATAGCAAACAATCACGTAAAAATTTAAAAATTGCTCACAAATTTCAATCACACTCAACCATCCCCCCCTCTTAAAAACTCGGCAATCCCCTGATTGCCAAAAATATAAAGAAAAGCAATTCAAACAAGGAAAGGGGTAAGAAAATATCCCTGAAAATGAATGGTCGAGTCTTTTTCATTGAAGTTGCGCAATTTCACGTTCCCAAAGCCGCGTGAATGGATTCGTCCTCAAAACATAACAACCAAAATAAAAATAAAAATAAAAATAACGCTATCAGCAATAATAAACTTATTAAATCGTTGCCACGGCTCTTCAGCAAATGATGGAACCAAAGGTTGCTGTTTGAAAAAAACGGCTATTGAAAATCATCGCTTCCGCCCAGGGCAGCCGGCCGCCGTGCGCAGGCAGCGTCGACATGGCGTCGACTGACGCGGATCATGACCCGCGTCGACGGTGCGTCAACGCTTGCGTCAGTCGACGCGACAGAAGGTTGGCGACAAGTTTTTACCGTTCGTATTCCAGCGATTACCCCCTCTGCTAAATGATTTTTAACCATGGATAATTGCATAATCTCACAAGAAAAATAAAAACGTCCACGGTGCAAGAAATACGTAAAAGCAAGGCATACGGAAAATAAAATTTTATTAATTGCTGAAACAAAATACGTAGACAACCGAATTAAAATTGAAATTGCAATAAACTAAACAAGATAAGGTGGAAAGACAATTCCACGACTCGATTATGGAAAAAACATAAATAGATAAATAGTAGCAAGCCCCAAGAATCTAAGGGGATTTGAAACCCAATCGCTCTAACGCGACGATCTTCTTGCTAGCCTCTTCCAAGCACTGCTCCCAAAATCCCAAATTCCACTCGTTCGCCGCGTTTCTCACATTAAAATCCTTGATTTGAGCCTCCAACTCCTCAATTCGTCGTAAGAGCGCAAATTTCTCCTCGCGGATTMCATGGTTACTTCGCAAGAGGGTTATTCCATCTTGTGTCAAATTTCCTATTTCGGAATTCGCTTCCTTCAGGCGCTCGTCCCTCATATCGATCTCACCTGATAATCTGGCCGTATCCCATATCATCTCATTGTTTTCCTTATTCAAAGTGGCAATCGTCTCTCGAGCTCGGAGAAGTGCGTTGCGGAGCTCGTTCTTGGTCATGGCACGCTCATCAAGTTCCTCCCTCTGCTGCCCGAGGTCATGCTCAATAACCCTTAAGCCTCTAATGGTGGTCCTTAGTTGAAGGTTCATGTCCCTCAATCCCTCGTTGATCTCCTCCGCCCTTCTCAATTCGTTTTTAAGAGAATCGATTTGGAGGGTGTAGTTAACCTCATCCAATTGATAATCACCAACCAAATCGTTCACCTTCTCTACTTCATCATGCAGCTGGTCCAATTTCTCATCGTGCTCCTCTCTCAGCATCCACCTCTTCTCGTGGTTTTTTGTTTTTTTTAGAATTGGCCTCATGGTAAGGAAAGGTGTGAAGCGAAAATACTTTTGGTGTAAGGAGATGTAGAGCTTTGAGAATAATGAAATTAAGAGTGAAGAGGTTTGGTTTATATAGGGATCAAAAGGCCTTAAAAATAGGAATCCTAGATTCACCCAAATTACAAATAAAGGGAGAGATATTAAGTTTCCTTATCTAATTAGAAATCCTTTAAGACAAAAGATGTTGAGAATAAATCCCAAAAATTCGCCGACCTATTGAGAATAAAACTCCCAAAAATCGCAACTAAAACTTACCAGAAATCACCTCACGCGCCCAGGTGGCGTCGACGCCGCATCAACGCTGCGTCAGTCGACGCGCGCGCCCAGGTAGCATCGTTTCTGCGTCGACGCCGCGTCAGTCGACGCGGCTGCAGGCTGTTTATCATGCCAATCTTTCACTCTTCAAATGATGAATTAATCTTATCTTGACCTAAACCCTGTTCAAACACTCACAAAAAGTAGAAAAAAGAAATAACTAAAATAAAAGAAAATCAAAATAAAGAAAATACAGTAGCTTGGGTTGCCTCCCAAGAAGCGCATCTTTTAATGTCGTCTGCTCGACGTAATTGTGCTGTGATTAAATCGGAGGTGTTATCTCTCCGTCACGGTATAATTTAACGCGATGCCCATTAACTTGAAATGTTGCGTCACATTTTTCATCGTAAAGGGTTACAGCTCTAAACTCGTTTATCTCTTTTATCACGAACGGTCCACTCCATTTTGATTTTAGTTTCCCTGGAAAAAGTTTAAACCTCGAATTAAAAACTAGAGCTAACTTACCTACCTCCAATGGTTTGTTGACGAGTTTCCGATCATGGTAGACTTTGGTCATCTTCTTTTGCCTCCATGCATTATCATAGGACTCATTCCTTATTTCCTCAAGTTCAGTTAGTTCCAACTTCCTGTACTCCCCAGCCTCATCATAATTCATGTTTAGTTTCTGAATTGCCCAACCAGCTCGATATTCTAGCTCAACGGGAAAATGGCAAGCTTTCCCATAGATTAGGCGAAAACGCTCATTCCAAGCACCGTCTTGTAGGCTGTTAGGTATGCCCACAGTGCGTCGACAAGTTTGACTGCCCAATCCTTTCGACTCAGCCTGACTGTTTTCTCGAGGATGGCCTTAAGTTGACGGTTGCTCGTTTCGACTTGACCAGACGTTTAAGGGTGGTAAGGCGTAGCTACCTTTTGTCAAACCCCATATTTTTTCATCAGCTTTTCAAACGCTTTGTTGCAAAAATGGCTTCCTCCATCACTAATTATCGATTTCGGCACCCCGAATCTACTGAAAATATTCTCTTGGAGGAATTTGAGAACAACTTCTGCATTAGCTCTTCGAGTAGGGATTGCTTCCACCCATTTTGACACGTAGTCGACACCAACAAGGATGTACTCAAAATCTCCACTCTTAGGGAAAGGTCCCATAAAGTCTATCCCCCATACATCGAAAATCTCTACCACTTGGTTAGGTACCTGTGGCATTTCGTCTCGCTTCCCTATGTTTCCGGTTCGTTGACAGTTGTCACAAGTTTTGCAATATTCAAACGCATCATCAAATAAAATCGGCCAATAAAATCCGGCTTGTAACACTTTAAACGCCATCTTTTGAGCTCCAAAATTCCCTCCATGGTCATGGCAAAATAGGAGAATGCTCCCCACTTCGTCGTTCGGAATATATCTCCTATTTAGACCATCCTTGCAGCATTTGAAAACATCGGGATCATCCCAAAAGTAGTCCCTGCATTTACTCAAAAATCTCTTCCGTTCTTGGTAGGATAAATGGTTAGGCACTATTTTGCAAACAAGATAATTCATAATATCAGCGTACCAAGGAGTAATTAATTGCTCAAGATTAAAAATATTCTCATAAGGAAAAAATCGTTAATCATAAATTTCTCCCCCTCATTCTCCTCAATTATCATTCTAGACAAGTGGTCCGCCACAACATTTTCATAACCTCGTCTATCTTTTATTTCCACATCAAATTCTTGCAGCAACAAAATCCACCTAATAAGGCGTGGCTTACTTTGTGGTTTGGAAAACAAATGGCGTAAAGCAGCATGATCAGTGTGTACAATTACCTTAGCTCCAACTATATACGGTCTAAATTTGTCAAGCGAAAATACGACTGCCAGTAATTCTTTTTCAGTTGTGGTATAATTACGTTGAGCATCGTTTAGCATATAACTAGCATAATAAATGACCTTGAGCAATTCTTCCACACGTTGTCCCAAAAGAGACCCCACCGCCTCATTAGAGGCATCACACATAATTTCAAAGGGTAAGCTCCAGTCGGGAGCAACAACCACAGGGGCAGACGTAAGACTCGCTTTTAACTCATTAAACGCATTCAAACATTTTTCATTAAAAATGAAAGGAGTATCTAAGGTCAATAGTTTGCAAAGTGGACGACTTATTTTTGAAAAGTTTTTGATAAAACGTCTATAAAAACCTGCATGACCAAGAAAACTCCTAATCCCTTTAACATCTCGAGCCGGAGGGAGGGTTTCAATTACATCAATTTTTACCTTATCAACCTCCAACCCCTTTCTAGAAACAACAAGGCCTAGAACAGTGCCACTTTTTACCATAAAATGGGATTTTCTCCCAACTCAAAGTTAGATTTTTCTCAATGCATCGTTCTAGAACTCTTGACAAATTAGATAAACAATTATCAAAAGATGACCCAAAAATCGAAAAATCATCCATAAATACTTCAAGAAAGTCATCAATAAAGTCACTAAAAATTGAGAGCATGCACCTTTGAAAAGTCGCTGGTGCGTTGCACAGTCCAAAGGGCATTATTCGGAAAGCGAATGTGCCAAAGGGGCATGTGAATGCTGTCTTGATCTGATCTTCCGGAGCGATGGTCACTTGATAATAGCCCGAAAGGCCATCCAGAAAGCAGTAGAACTCGTGTCCCGCAAGATTGTCGAGAAGTTGGTCAATGAACGGTAGAGGAAAATTATCCTTATGAGTGGCCGCACTTAACTTCCTATAATCGATGCACATACGCCATCCAGTAGTTAGTCGGGTTGGCACTATCTCGCCTTTTGCATTTTCGGCGATGGTAATGCCTCCTTTCTTTGGAACCACATGAATTGGGCTTACCCATTTGCTGTCGGAGATGGCGAAAATGATTCCTTTGCCTTTAAGTTTAGAAATTTATTTCTTAGCCACCTCATAAAGTGTTCGTGTCAGTCTCCATTGACTGTCCCTCACAGGCCTGGCATCGGGTTCCATCTCGATTCTATGCATGCAAGTCACGGGGCTTATTCCTTTGATGTCGCTGATGCTCCATCCTATTGCTTCCTTATGGTTGCTTAACACCGCAACTAATTCCTTCTCCTCGTGTTCCGACAACGCTGAATATATGATGACTGGTTTCATTTTGTTGGGCTCGAGGAAAACATACTTCAAATGGCTCGGTAGAGGCTTTAACTCCATCTTTGGACCAAGTTCGGGTGCAGTGGCTATTTCACACAATTCTTCATCAAAATCGTCAACCTCTTCATGGTCTTCGTCGATCTCATTCAAATCTATCTCTAACATCTCGGCCACCCTATTCAAAAATTCCGTGTCGTCCTCGACGCTTAACTCATCTAGCACAGTGATCCCCTTAAGCTCGTGAACACAGGAGGCAATCGGGTCCACAAACGAGAAATATTCATTCATGTATGGCGAAGGGGTGTTGTGGATATCTTTCAGCTAAAATGTGATTGTCTCGCCCATCATGGATAAGGTCATCCTCCCTTTGTGTACGTCAATTAATGTACGAGAAGTGGACATAAATGGTCGACCAAGCAAAATAGTATGTTCAGTGCCCTCCTTCGGAACCTTGCCGACATCTAGTATGATGAAATCAACTGGAATCACAAGCTCGCCAACTTGAACTAGAACATCCTCGACTATACCAAGTGGTTGTCTAATTGATCGGTCCGCCAATTGTATCCACATCGTCGTTGGTCTCATTGTCCCCAAATCAGTTTCATTATAAAGGGAATAAGGCATCAAATTGATTCCTACTCCAAGGTCAAGCATGCCTTGTGCTGTCTGTCCGTTTCCCAAGGTGATGGTTATGCAGAAACTGCCGGGGTCTCTCTCCTTTTTGGGTAGAGGCCCTTTGCATATGGCGCTCACCTCCTTCGTTAACTTAACTTGCTAAAGTGACTCCAGATGCCGTTCCCTCGCGACTAATTCCTTGAAAAATTTCACGTATGCGGGCATCGTCTTGATTACGTCTAACAAAGGGAGATTAATGTTGATGTTCTTGAGTAGATTATAAAGTTCCATGAACTTTTTGTTTTCTTTGGCTGGGCGTAGGCGACTTGAGAAGGGAACCCTGTCTCGAATAATGGTTGGCAATGCCTTCGGTTGCTGAGTCGGAGACTTGGTAGAATCGTCATTTGTTTCAGGAGTGGGTACTTGATTCGGGGACTTCCCTTTTAATGACCCAGGAATGTAAGGATTTGGTGACTTATGCATTTGGTCAACCGGTTTAGGGTCATTGTTCGTAGGCAGCCCCTCATTTGCAATATTAGTGTCCTTTTCGTTCTCTTCTTCGACTCCATTATCTATCGTCTTCCCACTTCGTAAAATATGAACTGCGGAAGCTTGCTCGGGTTGGCTCGGAAACTCCCCTTTTTCATTGTCATGTTTGGCCATGAAAGTCGCCATTTGGCCCATCATTTTCTCTAAGTTCTTCACGCTCTTAGATAGGTCATCCAAGACCTCTCCTTGCTTATTAACTTGCGTGGTCAGATTTGTCAGTCAATCCCTGTTTCTGAGTGTCTCGGTGACTTGGTTCTGTTGCCAAATTAGCAACTGATCGTTTGGCTGTATAGGAGTAGGTGTCGGCCCAGCTGGTAGTGATTTGCTCGGTGGTGGCTGTGTTGATTTAGTTTGTGCTGGGGTGAAATGTGGATTTTCAGGGCCCCATTTTAAGTAAGGAGAGTTACGATTTGCATTAAACTTGGGATTTGTTTGAGGCCTGTGCTCATAGGTTGGAAGATCTACGTTGCGTAATTGATCTTTGATGGCGTGCGCTTCAGCGTCGGTATCTTCGTGATACCCCATTGTACATGAATCCACCGAATGCCCTTGCTCTCCACAATGGTTATATGCCTCGAAGGTCTCGTTACTTGGCACCTCAGTCGACTCGTTAACTCTAATCTTTCGTGGTTGAGAGCTTGTTTGCCTCGACTTCTCGCTCATTCTTTCAAATAGTTGCTTGGCAGCCGTCGCTGTCAAATTCCCAAAATCACCCCCAGCAGCTACCTCTACGTTATTCTTGTAAGAATCTATAAGTCCTTCGTAGAAGAGTTGATTCACCATTCCCAGAGAGTTGTGATGATGGGGGCAAGCTTTCAACAGAGATTTTAAACGTTCCCACGCCTCGTGAAACAACTCCCCGTCTTGCTGGACAAAGTTGGCTATTTGTCTCCTTATGTGGCCCGTCGTCTGAGCTGAGTAGTACTGATTAATGAATTTGTCGCTCACCATGTGCCATTCGACCAGAGATCTCGGTTCCAGTGATAGTAGCCAAGACTTGGCTTAATCCTTCATGCAACTCGGAAAACACACCATTTGAAGGTCTTCGTGATGAAGTCCCGGGGACGGAATCCTACTAACTTCGGCATAGAACTCCTTGAGGAGCGTCAGTGGGTCTTCGTTGGCGAGGCCGTGAAATGTCGGGAGGTTGTTGATGATATGAGGTTTCAACTCGAAGTCTCTCGCAGTTCTACCCAACACAATTGAAGAACTATAGGGACCCACTTGAGGAGTTGTAAACTCTCTTTTTCTCGGCTTGCGTGCTCCTTGTCTTTCTTGATTAACCGATCTCGCGTAATTCCTTTCGTACTCGTTCCTCTCACCATAGTTGTCATTCTTAAGCCAATCATTAATCCTCTCGTCGCCATGGTAAGATCTCTCAGAATAGTTGTCCGGAATGTGGTAGTAGCGATTCCTATCTCCTCTTCTTTGGCCGTCATTCTAGTCTATTACGTTTCGTTGAATATTTTCCCAGTACGCTTGAGGTTGTACTGGTCCGTCGGGACGAATTGGCTCACTCCCGTACCCATTTCTTTGTTGCACGGGTGGATGCCTTGGTGGTTGATCGTCCTCGTTGTTGTGGGCATGGTTGTCCTAGTCGCAACATCGTTTCCGGAATCGGATCACAAATAAAATCAGTCGTGGCAGACGATTCACTTGTGGATGAGTGAGGTGGTCTCACTTGATTTGAACGATGAACGTTGTCGATGAATGGTGCAAGTTCGAGCCTAAGCGATCTACGACCTTGCATGAACTTAACAGCAAATTAAACGCATCGACTAGAGAAACAATTATACAAATAAAGGACTACAATAAAAATAAAAATGAACAAACATATTTTTGAAACCTTTGTTTTGTTCCCCGGCAACGGGGCCCAAAATTTTGATTCAAGCTTTTGTGTTGCCTACTTATGAAAATTTGTCAAAAGATCAATAGCTTGCCCGCAAGAGAACGGGGTCGCGCGTAGTTTGGCAACTTGACTCGAGTCGTCTCTCGAGGAACATACAATCGGAATTTTAAATAGTTTGTTCAACACAATAACACATACAAATTGGGGGGGGGGGGGGGGGGGGGGGGGTTTGATTGTTTTGATTATCTAGAAATTTAAAACACATGAACAATAATTAAAACTAGGTATTTTAATTCAGAAACTAGAACATGTAAACTAAAGAAATTAATCTAGAACTTAAACGAGATCAATTAGCATAAATGAACAACAATTATCTAGAACGCAATGTAAACAAAATTAACTAAACGAGAATGATAACCAATCATTAATTAAATTAAGATTACTAATTTTATACCAAAAGTATCTAGGGTTCCAAACATGAAACAATTCAAAAACAATTATTGAAAATCAGCTACTTAATTTGCATAACGAAAACGAATAAAGGGTTTAGAGTACTTATTAAACTAGAAAGCGCAGTAAATTCTCCAGCTAATCCGGAGAGGTGGTTGATCTTGGTCGAAGAACGAACCACGAACGGACGGTTGGAGCTTGGCGATCCTCGAATCTTCGGTCTTGATCAATTTTTTTTTATGGATGTGGATGGTGTTGTTCTCGAACCAAAAGATCGAATATTCAGAGTATGGGTGAGAGGTATATCCTTTTGGGACGGACTTAGGGGGGGTTATATAGAATTCCATTAACTTGGAGCATAAGAAACCCTAAATTCCCGATTCTGGGCCGCCGCGTTGACGGTGCGTCGACAGTGCGTCGACTGACGCGTGCTGGTGCTCGGCGTCGCTGCTGCCTGGGTGTGCGCGTCAGCAGGGCAGGTGCGTCGAGTGACGCGGTCATGGATCGATGCCTCAGAGAATTGCGTCGACAGTGCGTCGACTGACGCTCCTTCAGTCGATGCTTCAGCAAGTTGCGTCGATGGTGCGTCGGCCCTGCGTCGACTGACGCAGATCATGGCTCGTTTGTGTTATGTTTATGAAACAGGATTTAAGTATCAAGGAAGGGTCAATTCTTAGAACAAAAAAAACTTTCAATATGGTGGCCAACGCACTGATCGCGTCGACCGACGCCAGTATCGACGCGGCGTCGACGCTTCCTGTGCGCCTGCGTCGACCAGTTGCGCAGAACTTGGAAACTTTGGGCTACGATTTTTAGGAATCTTATTCCCAACACGTAAGTACTTTTATGGTAATATTTTGGACGAAATTTGGCTGGTTTTGGAGTCTAGATCTATTACCTTAAGAGAGTTCTTCATAGGATAGGAAACTTAATATCTCTTGCCTTATTTGAGATTTGGGTAAATCTAGGACTCCTATTTTCAAGAGCTTTTAATTCCTATATAACCCCCCCCCCCCGCACTCTTCATTTCATAATTCTCTTGTGTTCTAAACCTCCCTATACCAAACAAATATAATTCTCCAAGCCTCCCAACACCATGAGGCCATTCCACGAGCAATCAACACCATGAAAATAGGTGGATGACGAGGAAGCAGCACGAAGAAGAATTGGACAAACTGCAAGTTGAAATCGAAAAGATGAAGTCCAGGAATGGTGATTTCCAAATGGGTGAAGTTCATTACACCCTCAAGATCGACGCACTGAAAGATGAAATGAAGGAAGCGGTAGAAGTGAATGCGGGGTTGAGGAAGACTATTTCCCAACTAAGGGGCAACATCAGAGATTTGAAGGGAGCAAAGCGTGATCTCGAGCGAAGGAGGGAAGACCCTGAGGAGCTTGACATGTCCATGGACGAGCTGCACGACGAACTTCTCATGGCTAGAGAGAAGATTGAAAAATTATCCAATCAAAATATTGGGTTTTTGTGGAGCGAGGCTGAGTTGGAAAATGAGATCTCCTTTAAGGACAAGCTCCTCGAAGAGAAAGAGGCCGAGTTAGATGGGATGGCCCTCCTGCGATTGAACTACAATATCCGCGAGGAAAAATTCGTGATCTTACGCCGAATTGAAGAGATGGAATCCCGAATCAAAGATCTAAAAGAAGGTAACGCGGTGCGTGAGTGGAACATAGGATATTGGAAGCAGCGTCTGTAGGATGACAACAAGATGATTGACGCACTAGAGAACATGCGCAATGGATCTCCTTAGATTCGTAGGACGTTGCCACTAGCTAATTATTTAAGTTTTCCATTATTGAGTCTTAGGATTATCCTCCTATTCTATCCTATTTATTTTATCGCAATTTTAATTTTATTCCGTTGTCTGCGTGTTTCAAATCAGCATTAATAAAATTTTTATTTTTCGCACGTCCCTTGTCTTTAAATATTATTTTTTCGGTTATGCTTGGACATTTTTTTTTTTTCTGTGAGATTGTTCAGTTAATACAGGGATAACGGTCACTTAGAAGTTTACTGTTTAGTTTCACCGTTACCCACCAGCAGGAAAGCTAGCGGTTTTGGCTAGCGGTCTGGACAAATCAGCAATTTTAGCGTCGACGGGTGCATCGGTCGACGCTGACATCTCTCGGCGTCGACGCTAGGAGGGGATTGCTCAACGGTCGCCTGATGCTTTACGACGCTACACGACGGCTAACTTTGCTCATTTCATGGGATAGTGGCCTCCTGCTCTGCCGCCTGCTGCTGAGCTATAACAATGACCTTCTGTGCCTTATTAATGCTGATGAACACTATTTTATTATTTTTTTTTATTTTACGTTTACTTGTTATTTTGGTTTCAAGGACAAATCCAATCACAAGACTCTACATGATGGCCAATTGCACATTTTTTTTAGAGAAGCTCGACTTTTTCAGGGACGTTTTCTTATTGCCTTTCTCCCTTACTTTTAATTTCTTATACTCGTTTATGGCAATCAGGGGATTACCGAGTTTTTAGAGGGGGGGATGGTTGAGTATGATTTATATTTGAAATATGTGCTATTTTTAAAATTTTTACGTGATTGATTACTATTCTCGCGCGATATTGTGTTTGTATGGCTTGCCTGTCAAAGTTAACTATGTATGATTTGAAGTTCATGTCTTTTGAGCGTGTATAAGTGCATAAAACTTTTCAAAATTATAATATATTGTAAAAATGTACTTGGACACAATTGATTTCGCAAACCTTGAAAGCAGCGTCAATTCAAAACTTTTTCATGTAAAAGGCCAGTGAGTAGCCTGAGTGATTATCATCATTGCATGTGCTTGAATAAGTTTCAGTCTTGATATCTCTTTGAAACCGCTGTGTGTAGTTGACTTTGAAAATGAGGTTAAGGCAAAGAAAAAACCCTAATCCGGCCATATCCACATATTTGTAGCCACTATAAATTACGAATGAGCCAATCATAGCCAAAATATCCATGCCTATAGCCATGAGTGTTTTTGAGTCGACCCCTACAACCCATTAAAAGCGTGGGGTAAGGGCTCGTACTTTTATTGGTTGTTAGAGTTTTGGAGATTTTATTTGGGATTTATGAATTTTTGTAATTAAGGATCACCATCCTTCAAAAAAAAATATTAAAAGAGGATGGTGGTTCTAGTTGAGTAGTTGCCTACGCTTATAAATGCTTGTGTTTTATTGTTTATTTTATGAAGCCTAATGTTTAAAAGGCAAAGAGTTGTGTTGAATAAGAAGCACATTATAAGCTTCAATTGTGTTTAAGTGGTTTGAGCGACAAGTCGATTTTACGGTTTGCAAGTTGAGAAATGACCTATATTCAAAGGTTACATTATGAGTGTTTAGTGAGGTTTTTCTTTTGAACGAGGTGAAGCAAATTGCTTCGTGATTAGAATGGTTTGGTGAGTTATTGATCACGTTAGATCATGAGTTAGTCACACGACTTATATATTCGATACCCGTCCAAAGAGCCTTACATTACAACCCGAAAAGACCTTTTCCGATTCTTTGTTGATAACACACTTAATATGCGATTGAGAAGAGATTGATTTTCGATTCTTATTTATTGTGCATGTATTTGTATGATCTGAGTGTATACACGTCCCATGCAGAAAATACTTGAGTGCTTTGAGGGTACACCCTATATATTACCCTTGTGTGAGGATGCATGAACTTGACTTTGGAGCGACAAAGTAATAAGGGTGGAGTGTTTGAAGTTGCGTAACATGTATCTATATTTTCAAAATTATGTAAGTAGCATAGCACGACTCATTGCTTGAGCTGATTTTCTTTCTTGTTATACTTTGAATCTATCGTTCGTTCGAGGACGAACAAACCAATTAAGCGTGGGGTAGTTGATTAGCACATATTTGTCCTTATTTTTATTAGTATTTTAGTTAGTTTTTCTTATTGTTTTTGGTATAAGTTGAATAGTTTAAGCTTAATTCCGTATTTTTATACTTCAAGCTTATTCTACCGTATTTTGATCGTAATTGATGAGATTAGGTGATTATTCGTTGTTTTCACCTTCCAGCTAAGTAACTGGAAGAGCTCAATGCGTAAATAGATAAAGTTTGATGTTTGAGATTCGAGAACGAGCTTTCCGGCGAAAGAGTAGAAGAAAGATCGAGAAAATGAGACGAGCAGCAAAGTTGCATCGGTCGACGCAAGCGTCGACGCGATTCTGCCCATGACGGTCGACACTATGTCGACGCTAAGCCAACGTAACTCTCTGAAGCGTCGATCTATGGGTGCGTCTGTCGACACCCAAGTTGATGTAACTCTCTATAGCGTCGATCCATGCATCTGCCCAGTCGATGCGAGCGTACCGGAAGCGTCGACGCCGAGCCCCTGTTTGCGTCAGTCGACGCGAAGTCGACGTGACTGCCCAGAAACGGATCTTTAGGGTTTCTTATGCTCCAAGACAAGGAAAAACTATAAAAACCCTTCTCCAAGTCCGTCCCAACAGACAGAAGATAACACTATAACCCTACTTAAGATTCTTTGGCTTAAAAACAACACACTGTTACACCCCATATCAACACAGAAGATCAAGATCGGAGATTCAGGAGTCACAAGTTCCAAGTTCCACCCGTTAGTTCGTGACTCGTTCTTCGGCCAAGATCTACGCAATCTCTCCGGATTAGCTGGAGAATTACTGCAATTTCTTAGTTTAAATAAGTACTCTAAACTTTTTAATTGCTTTCTTATTTTAATTTATGCAATTAAGTAGTAGCTTTTCAATTACTTTTCTTGAATCTTTTCATGCTTCAAACTCTAGATACTTTTGGTATTCGGATTTGCAATCTTTCATTTAGTTTGATTAATGTTCGGTTATTATTCGTGCTTAGATAATTCATCCCGTTTACTTTACTCTTTAGATAATTGCTTTTTGATTACGCTAGTTGATCTTATTTGAACTCGTTGATTATTTCCTTAGTTTGAATTCACATGTTTTTAGTGAGTGCTTAGTTAGAATTACATAGTTTTAATTAATGTCCATGCGTTTCAAGTTTTTATATAATCAAAACAATTAAAATCCCACCCCAATTTATATAAGTTACTTGTGATTGAACAAACTATTCAAGATTCTGATTGCATGTTCATCGAGAGACGACTCGAGTTAACTTTGCCAACCTACACGCGATCCCATTCTCTTGCGGGCAAGTTATTGAATTTCTGACAAATATTTATAAGTAGGCACACACAAAAGCTTGAATCAATGTTATTGCAGATGTGATCACTGATATTGCTCACATCCCATCAAGATCTGACTCGTCAAATGGTGCCCTAATAGCTGTTAAAGGCACTGATGCTCGTGCACCCACGATGGAGGTCTCCAAAGAATCTAATTTAGAGGTCTCATCGTCTGTTTGTGGCTGGGTGCACTCATTTTTCCTTGCTACATTCTGCAATCTTTTGATGATGATCTTGAACCTGCCAGATGTACACTTTTGCATCTCTGTAAGGGTAAAACCATTACTTTTGGTCCTCCTTGACCTCGGTCTATTCCTTTTCTTGATATATCAAGTGAAGAGAATCTTTTGGTCGGGGATGATTGTGGACCTCTCATTCCTACATATGCTGTTAGGTTAATTTTGTTTTTAAGGATTCTACCGATGATGCTATTGGTGATGTTTCTGGAGATGCGATAACATCCACACCCGCAACTAGTTTCAAATGTTATTTGATGATAACATCCACACCCGCAACTAGTTTCAAATGTTATTTGATGTTTCTCTTGTATAACTTGAATAATATTTCTGAATTTTGCCAAATTATGCACATTATTGATGATATTCTCTCTTTTGAGAAACTGGTGGTGTAAAAGTGTTACTCTAACTTGAGTACTGAGGTATGTGATCTAACTTCTCCAATTGTGATGTAATAATTGGGCTCTGACGGATAACAACCCCAGAGTCACTGATCTTCCGCATCCTCTATCAACTTGAGACTAGGACGACGTTCAATTTTGGTTCTCACATCTTGATGCCGTCACATTCTTTGCCACTTCCCTTCGAAGAAGTAGGCTTTGCCATTTCCTAATCTGATTTTCTGGGTGCTTGTATCTCAAGATCTAGTTCTCTGATTTCCGCCACTTGGACGTCCGAATGTGTTTACCATCACCTTAATGCTCCTCAATGCTAAGAACCTGTTGGTTGATATTCGGTGGTATATTTTGACGACGAGGATAGTGTCTGATCATGATGGTCCATCTAGCTCTGCTCCTGCTCATCCTGCTTTTGATTCTACTCATATTCCTAATGCTGCCTCGAATGCCTTCCCGAATGTACTCCGATTGCTACCACGGATGGTTACCGCATCTCCACTAGTATTCGTGAACCTATAGAGTCTGCCCAAAGTTTGTTGATTATAGTGCCTCATTCGATTTTGCCGGGTCAATTGCAGTACGCTAATGAGGCTATTGCTTATTTTACTGCTCTCCGCTCCCAACTTCTCGGCCTACTTTCTAATTCTGTTCTCTCTGGCCAAAAGGGAGGAGATGAAGATTCTAGTGCTCAAGATTTAGGTTTTGCTGCTCTAACTAAGTAGATTGTACATGGTTCTAAGGGTGATCCAAATTCAGGGGAAGTTGATCTGACTATGAATGCTTTTCCGAATACAATTACAAATGTTGCTCCGAATGTTCTCGTTTATGGTGTTTACATCTCCAACGACATTCTTTATTTTGTTATTTCTGCACCTAGTTTACTTGTTCATGTGTCTTGTTCGTTTCTACAAGAACAAGTGCAATATGCTATCAATGCTATTTCATTTTTATTACTCTCCACACTTATTATCTCGGTCTGCTTGGTATTTCTAATCTTTTTGGCCAAAAAAGGGGGGAGTAGTATGATGATGGGGTACAAGATCATGGTATTGTTGCTCTTAGACAAAACGTGTGAAATATAGAGAGTTGTTATTCCTATTGATGTTCCCACAGATGCTAACGCAAATATAGTTCAATTGCTTCGCATTTAGGGGGAGCTGCTCCATCTTCGAGATTTGCTATGCCTACTAGTCTTCGTGATGAAAATGATGATGGAATGAAGTTTGATTTTGAAGCTGATTTTGTGACGAAACGAAGTGACCCTACTTCGGTGTTCGATGTGCTTTCATCGAAAAACTCTATTTTGATGATTTTGATTTATTGGTTGTCCTATTTTACTGTGTTGAATGACTATGACCTTTTCTCCATAATTTATTAAAGGTTGTTTTGTTTACTTTTCTAAATGTTGTTACGGATGTCGTAGCATTCTTCTTAAAAATCTTATATTTATTCGCATCAATATAGGGGGAGTAATTTTCATACTTGGTATTTTCATCATATAAGTTTTGGCCAAGAAAGACAAAAAGGGGGAGATTGTTGAGTCACATATTTCTCAAATACGTGATTTAATAATACTTGGTTTATTTTATCTTATTTAATATTTTGATTTCTTACAAAAATATAAATATTTATGAAAGATTCGATATTTATCATGTTTTATATTTATCATTTATATTATTTAGTCTTAGATTGAGTTATTATTTTCTTTTACTTATATAGTTTTCGTATATTGTAATATATATTATTTAGGAGTCTAAGACTTTATTTTGTTTCCTTTATATTATATATATATACACAATATATTATGTATATTTCATTGCTTAGAGTAGATTTCATTTTTAAGGTTAGTAAATATTATTAGAACTTTAGAAATTTAATCTTATTTCCTTACTAATGATATTTGCTTGCTTTATATATATAAGTGTGTGTGTGTGTGTCTATATATATATACTATTTCTTATTCTATAGGTCTCTCTTACAAGTAATGTGTGTCAATATAAAGTTGGGGGATTGTTCAAAAATGATTCACGCACTTAGAGAGAAAAATCGAAACTAAATCGTTTGAGAGCTTATTTCATTCTTGTAACAGATTTCGCCTGAGAATGGATGAATGTCGTCAACATCCGACATAACATCTTGCAACCAGAATTGTTTACATAGTTTTTACTGTTTTCAATTCAATCTTGTGATTGTAAATCTTAGTTTTTGCAAGAGTTATACTTATTTTGATCATATTTACTCTTAACTAGTATTTTATTTTAATTTATCTTTACTTAGTAGATTACGACTTTTGTAATTATTGAAACACAAGTTTTAATATTAAAAACTTTCGCCCGAGTTCACTCGATTATAAAAATAAATTATTCTTATAATTAAAATCTTTATACGTTCATCTTTTATTTCTGTCGTTAATTATTTTATACTTTTTAGAATATACGTATATTTTAACTACATCTGTGAATCGAAATTTGCAACTATCTGGATACACACATTTGCCTGGTGTTGCAAAATTAAGTATGAATTCCAATGCATAATATAGTTTCTCAAATTGACCCACCTAGATGGTTACAAATTCAGCTTGTTTATCCCGAAAAGAATTGTACTTCAATTACCCATTGAAATTTTGCATCCATAAGCCTCATGGTCCAGCGGTCAGTCAATTAACTCGAATTTAATTACAGTTTTGACGATAAATATTAATATTTAAATTGTGATGGCCAAATATTTGACAAAATTAATAAAAACAAAAGAAATTATTGGCTAGCCATTGCAGAACTTCTTCATTCTTGTCTGATTAATTACAAAACCACCTCCTGAAGTTTAGCCCCAACTGTCTTTTAAAATTATAAATAAATACACTATTGATTCTCTCTCTCCCTCCTTCAAATTGCATTCCGAAAAATGAGTATTATTAGTAAACACAAACCTTATAAAGGGGGTGCTTGTAACACTTTAGGGGGTATTTATAATTTTTAAAAGATAGTTGTATATTTTTGTAATCGTCCCTTATTTCCAAACTCAAGCATGCAAAAAGGAAGCAGAAGAGAATGACAGTAGTGCAATACGTCCAGCTGTTATTGGTTTGTTAGAAAATTTTAATAAGCAAAGTTTCATTAATACAAAATATATCACAAAGTTAAGCTTTGATCAGATTTAACAAACATATATTGAGAGTTTAATAATACTTTGTAAGATGTAAGAGTTTAATAATATCTTGTTTCATAATAACTAGGGTTTACATAATATATATGAGTATACATATACTATCCTAAAAGGAACATTTTGTTGGAAGCAAATAATCATTTGAACCTCGTGTAATTAATAAAAAAAAGAAAAAGATAAAATAAATACATATAGTCTAATGGCCAGGGCCTCTCTTGCTTGGTCCAGATGCCAAAATGAAAGACAACCCTCTTAAAAGACGAGAGCTACTTCTGGAATTGTTGGTAGAGAGAGAAAGTATGGTGGCGGCGGCGGTGGTTTCCTGTGGCGGAGAAGGAAGGGGTCGGCACTGTGAGCACATAACCAATACTAGCATCAGCATCACAAACATAGGAGTAGTCCTCCCTGATCTCATTGACTTGCATCTACTGCTTTCCATTATTCCCCAATTAATGCCACTCAAGTACACAATTGTACGTACCTTTTTTGTTCTTAAACAAAATTTTATGAAAATTAATATTTTTGTATTGAGGTGGTTGATGTTGAATAATGTGTAATGTTCGCAACTGCAAACATGTGTATATATAAGAGTTTTGTACAAGGGCGGTGAGGTGTAGCCTTTTTGTAAGTGGACCCTATATATAATATTTGACTTAATGGTTTTCTAAACATGGAGAATTGGAGTTAATTTTTAAGTTTCATATAATCAAAAATGGGTAGAAAACAATAAAATCAATATATAATTATTATGAATGTACACTATAAAAAAGTCTGAAGTGGAAGTAAAATAAAATCAAACTGGAAAAGGATTGGGTTTGGTGAGTTGAACGTGTGCTTTTACTTTGGGAATGTTTCGGTTGAGGTTTGAATTTTGACTTTAGTTGAGGAATTATACACATTTGATGATCTCACCTATAAGTTGTGGTTACATACGAGGCTAATTTTTTTAGGTTGGGAGCTATGGGTATTTCTAAAATTTGACTTTTAATTCTTTGTGCTTACAAATTTTGGACTTTATCTATTGTGATCTAAAAATGCGTAATTTTGCTTAAATACGAAATCTAACGCATCTATACGTTATACGATCTGTAAAGTATCTAATTGATAGAGTATTGGTTGTAGGTCTCATTGGACAATACAAGTTGGTCTGAGAAGGGAAATTTGGGCAAAATAGTGTAAAAAAAGGAGTTAATAGATTAGTTCAAGTTGAAATTGTTAGCTTGAAAGAATGCATCGTTGTGTTAAAAAGGTCTGAGATTAAAAAAAAAAAAAAAAACTAAAGGGGTTTTCACACTATATTACAACCTCATACTCGTAACCTCATTACTCGTTATTAATTCGGTGGCGCATTTGTGAGAATATCTTTGCCAACCTCCCAAGCTTTCACACCGCCCATCTCTGGAAAAACGCGTGCATTGCGACTCCTATTTCTTACATGCAATGCTGTCTTCTCTTTACTTTTCTCTTTCTTTTGCTATACTCGTGTTTTATTATTTTTTACGTGACTAGAAAATTTGATGATGCTAAAAGCAAGGCTAGCTCATGTTCGTGCCCACACTCACATAGATTAGGTTTCATTTATGTTATTCCCACCCTTATTAATAGGGGAAAAAATTCGAACCCCCCAAATTGCCAACTTTCAAAAACAAACCGTATTAACTGGGAAAAATCGTCAAATAGGCCTCCAAGTGGAGGTACATTTACCAATTAGTTCTACATTAAATTTTAAGTTAAATAGTGCCTACTTTTTGTTAAATAGTCCAAAACTATGATATAAATATATCACAATACTCTTACTATTAAAAAAATTAATAATAATAATAATAATAATAATAATAATAATAATAATAATAATAATAATAATAATAATAATATTTATTTTGGGACAGTAGGTGGCTGCCGCCTCACCTGCTGCAGTCGGCAGTCGGCCGCCGGCCGGAAAATTTTCCGGCCACCACCGCCGGTCATCTTTTTTTTTTTTCTCCGATTATCTGAGAATATTTTTCGGCCATCGGGGAATTTTCCGGCTGCCGGAATTTATTTTCAGTATTTTTTTTTCGCTTAGAATATTTCTTACTAAATGTCCGTGTAGTCATTTTTTTTTTCAACCCAGACAATTTCTTACTATATGTCTCTATTTCTTATTATATATCTGAAATTCTTACTATATGTTCAAATATTTCTTACTTAATGTCTAAAAATATTTTCAGTCACCGGAAATATTATGTCCGAATTTCTTATTATTATGAACAAAAATAATTCCGATCACCGAAGATATTTCTTACTATATGCCCGAATTTCTTGCTATATGTAATAGATTTTTTATTTAATGTCAAAAAATCCATAATTGATGACAATAAATATTTTATTTGATTGCAAAAGTTTCTTGCTTTGATGTGCAAATGTTGTTATGTATTTTTTACTTATTACACACTTTTTTTTTCTTACTTATTACACACTATTTTTTCGCCAAAACAAAATAGAAAAAAAAATCTTGCTTAATAAAGTAACGCTGTTGGCGATGTAGCTGAAGTGGAACGAGTGTAGCACTCGGTCGTGAAGATGGCCTGCCCTTGTCCATTTTGCACGTTCCACAGGCAAATCGCACAAGCTTTCTGCATTTAAAAAAAATTCATGTTGTCGAATTTGTTCAACGGAAACAAAATCAGCATCTCAACAACTAGTCTCAGTACACCTGGCACCGATTAACCATAACAATGCTATTATTAATGTTCACTTAAAGATATGATGTTTTTAGTTACATTATCTACAAGGGGAAGCTTTTCAACTTATTGATATGAAAACTAGCAGATATCATTTTCAATTTCCCACAAATAAACATATAAGCATTCTTAACAAACAACATATGTTGAGTATATATATATATGATAAATTTTCAGAAATGTTCTGCTAATGATAAAAATAAATCAAATAATAATAAGTTAAATCAACCGTTTCCAAATCCACAGTGTACGAGATGCTATTTTAAAACCCCTTAAAGTAACAATTACAACACATTAAAATATCCGAAATTGCCCATATGACAGAAAACTAAGCAGAAATGTTGGAATGCCATTTTTGTCAGTTTATAAAAATGAGTAATTTTGTAATTATTTTTTGTGTGTGTGATGGTCTCTCGGGAAACTGACGTCATTTTTGCAGCAAAGAGGAAAGAGAACACAACCGTGAATTCAGTTTAATCTTGCCGAAAAATCCTGATCTTACCGACACAAAACGAAATCGAAATAGAAAAATTAAAACGTGAAGATGGAACATAGCACAAACATTGGTTACACATGCACTGGAGCTAAAGATACGGGGGAGGCGGTCGGAGAACGACGGCGAGTCGGATGAGGTGGCGGAGGAAGGGGATCGAGAATCCGATTGCTTGGGCACACGTGGTGGGAGCTGAGAGGATAAAGCAGAGGCGCCGATGCTTTAACGACAACGTTTTGATCAACTTGCTCCACATCCCTAACATTATTGCTTATATACGTGTGATAATAAGGGATTGATTAATAAACGGTGTGATTAGGGTTTGCGAAGGAGATAACAATGGTTTTATGGCTTAACGCTTGTCCGTGGAGTGTGAGGGAGATGAAGAAATGAGATGCAGATTATTTTTTACTCCTTTTTATGGGGTTAATAATTTTGGGAGTTTGGTTATTCAATTTGGTACAAGATAAATATTTCTAACTGTATGTCTGAACTTTTTACTAAATGTCCATGAAATCAGTGTTGTCAGTTTTTTTTCAACTCAGACAATTTCTTACTATATGTCTGAATTTCTTACTTTATAGTAAGATTTCTTACTTTATGTTTTGTTGGGGGAAAAAGCTGTCACTGTCCGGCCGCCAGAAAATTTAACGACGAGTTTTTTTTTTGTTTTTTTTTTTTTGCCAATTTTTTTTTTTTTGTGTATG
>BMAC01000074.1:1390705-1422651 GCA_014905375.1 Phtheirospermum japonicum
ATTAGGGTTTGTATAATTAAGTTTTAGTTTAAGTGTTTTTGTATGATTAGGGTATCACTACAAAAAAAAACATCGTTTGTTGATGGGCGAATCCGTCAGCAAACCCATCAGCATCAATTTATTGACGGGATTGCTGATGGATCACGCCCGTTTTCATTTTTAGCATCGGCAAATTTTTTGCTAACGGGATTAATCTACCGGTCAGAAAATGCTAACGGCATGCTGACGGGTCAGTTCCGTCAGCAACGCCCTTGACCATAATCCGGTACCCGATAGCAAATTTAAATAATGCTTACGAGTATTAGCCGTCAGCATTTGTTGACAGGCTCCACCCGTCAGCATTTTCTAAATGATGCTAACGGGTCCCGCTCAGTCAGCTTTTTCAAATAAATTTATTTTTAAATTTAATTTTTATTGTATTATATTTTATATTTTTACCTTGTATTTATGTCACAGATGAATAATCAAATACGAAAAATTATTTGCATTTCCTCAAAAAAATGAAAAAAAATAATTAATTAACATTTATAACGTATAATGTATAAAGTTAAATAAAGTACCAAACATAAATATTATTTGTTCCTAAATCAACTACATCGTAGAATCATAACCCTCATCATCATCAGCAGCAGCAGCTGGAGAGGACGACCGATGACGTCGTACTGCGATCGCTGCGGCGACTTCCTGCATCACCTGGTCATAGAGAGCCGCCTCCATCTTGAGATGCTGACGTGCATGCTCCTCTCGAGTTGAATCTCGACCTGGCTCTTCAAAACTTCCATCTGCATTTTGGGCTCTGAGACACGACTATTAGAAATAGAGGAGGTACCGCCTCTAGAACTCTTTGAATCTGGAAGAGTTCCTAAATATCCCGTGCCAAACTGATGATCCTTCTTCACCCCGATGGTATGGAGATAGTCCGTGTTCTCGTTAATAGTAATAGGATCCGGTGATGAAGCACAAGCCTCCTCTAGACGTCTATGATACTCCTCCTGTAATATTTTGACTGATGTATAATTTATATTTACGAGTATTAGAAATAAAAGATATATATTTATATTAATTACATCTAAAAAAAATACTTACAAAAGTCTGCTACGATTGAGGATCAGTGAAAGAGCCGTCGGGTCTCTGGTGCATAGTCAAGAAAAGCTTGAATGCAATTGGCTCCCTACCCATATCCGCACTCTGTATACAGTTTTTAAATTATTTTTTAATTTATCACTAATTATGAACGAATTAGTTACTTACGAGCTAAATTTACAAACATATTTTAATTTTACTGACGAGCTGAGGTACATGACCAATCGCAGTTCGAGACCCTCCTTTGCGCTTTGCTATCCGAGTACTAGGTCCGCTAGGCTCGCTCATCCTATTCTTGCTCACCTGATCAGACTTCTACTTGTTCTCTGGCTTCTCGAACTCCACCACCCATCTCATCTAGATTTACTCACCCACGCACGCGGTCACACTCCCCTCCGTTCTCCACTTTGCCTTCCACTTGTGGAGATGTCTGTGCCACGAGTGGGCCATAATAATGTAAAAGTTACGCCGTATGACCTCCTTAGTATATACACTCGGTTCCCAATAACAGCGCCTCTGCAAAACAAAATAAAACAATTTGATTAATAAAATCAATTATATATAAAATAACTTTCGAAAAAAATATTAGTTTGATTACCAAAAATTCGGCCCACCACAATTGATGATGATACCCGGGAATATGCTCATACATCCACCCATCGGGGTGTACACGAGCCTCGTGGATCAGCCGAAGAATCGTCGGTAACTTCATCGAGTTATTGCGTATCCTAGTATAATATAGAGTTTATTATATCACTATATTACAATAAAGAATTTATTACTTACAAAAATTAAATTAAAGTTACTTACCTTGGTGGGACGACATAGACCTCAATCATACCAGAACATGGTGGCATGAGGCCTCTCCATGTACTAGCAACCGGACGGGGTGGTTGGAACGATCGGCGGAGTCCCTGCTGATAAGTCAATCTTATCATCGTCTTCATCGTCTAAGTGGCGATGAGACAATGATGATGAACCAAGAGAAGAACGGCCCGAATATGAGCCTAGAGAAGAACGCCCACGACCTCTACCTCTCATCTAAAAAAATATTAAAACTTAAGCACAATTGAACCAGGATAAATGCCATTCATATAATAATTACTATAAATGATTTTGATTAGATTGATTGAGTTGGTAGTTGAACCTCTCATCTGATTTTCATATTTTAGTTTCATGCTTCGAGAAGTTTAAAATTAACCACGATAGGTAACTTAACAGTTAGAGTTAAAGTGGTGCATTGGAAAAAGAATTAATGATGAGATTCTTTCTAGAGCCCGATAACTTTATTCATCATCATATATACTTATATCTTTCTCCACCAACTACCAGTTCAGTCAATCTTTTCAAAATCATTTATAGTAATTATTGGAGGAGTCAATGGAAAATTTAAGCACAATTGAACCAAAATAAATGAACTAATATAATTTCAAACTATATATGTATGTATTAGTTTTATAATTAACTTGAAGTGACACTTTCACTATATATCTAGGTTATCATCAAACTCATCTTTGTTCGTATCTTCATCATCGGTTAAAACTCATCTTCTGTTTCCTCCCCTGCCTCATTAATAAGTTCATCCGACTCATTGATAATAAGGTCGACGTGTAATTCTCCATCCTTCAATTGTATTGGATTTTTCATTTCTATCTGATCCTCTTGAAAGGATTGATTAGTCATCATAGGCTCGATAAAATCTATTGTCGATCTCGCTTTAATTTTGCACGTTGCCAACCAATCCAGCTTATCTCATTTCAAACTTGGATACGATCAGTAGTAAACTTGAACAACCTGGGCATCAAGTACAAATGGCTCATAGCGATTGAATCTACGCTTATAATTGACATCAACAAGATCATATTGAGGATGGCCCTTTATGCCTGCAGAAGTTAGATCAAACACTCAAAATAGAATATGAGTGTGCTCTTGTAAGACAAGCCAGTATAGTCGAGTCTAACAACTTGTACGAGACGACCATAGTAATCATACTCATCATCCATGTAGTTTGTGCCTTTTATACAGACGCCAGTACTCAAAGTTGATCTATTTGATTTGTATGCAACTGTGTGAAATCTGTATTCATTAATCTTACAACCATGATATGTAGTCACACATCGTGATGGACCTACTACTAGACTCTTAATGTACTTGTCGGTGACATTGTTCAAGGGTCTTGTGCTATAACGACAGAAATTAATAAACATATTATTTATTAAGATATCGAGTTAAATGGCGTATGTATGTCATAATTGTATATAATTATTTTAGAATAACTCACATATCTCTCAAACCAATAGGTAAATTCACTTTCCAATTTTTTGTTCAGCCCACCGTCTGTAATATTTGGTTGAGACTGTTTTACATCCTCCATGAAGACAGTGCATATGAATAAAATTAAATATTGTCTTAATTTATTATATGATTAATATTTCGTTAAGAAATCATAAATGATGAGATTTCGAACCTTATAAAATCTTGTACTTTTTTTACAATTCAGTAAAACGTAGTTTCTCGCTGCATCGAATTCTTCTTTGCTCAAGAATCATTTTCACGATGCTGCGAATATTTCACCATATTTTTTAAACACTAATGGAACATCGTCGTCATCATCTTAATTATTTTGTCCATCACCATTACAAGTCAAATTTGTCCTTTTCATTAAGAAATGATCCTCAAAATAGTACGAAGTGAAAGTTGACGACTCTTCGATGAGATATGCATTTACTATCAAGACCTCAACGCTCACCTTGTTCTTCAAGTTGTCCTTCAGATTTTGAAGAAATCTCTCGAATGGATACATCCACCTATATTGCACTGGACCTGCAATTCTCACCTCGTATGCTAAGTGAACTGGCAAATGCTCCATAGATTCAAAACACTAGGCAGAAAGATCTTCTCAATTAGAGGAATATCACGCTCTAAAAAAATAATATCATTAGTCCCAACCACTCTACAGTTGAGGCTCTTGAAAAACAAACTCAGCTCTGTGAGAGCCTTCCAAACAATCTTGACTCTTCATCCCAAACAATCCCAATCCCTTCATATCAATGCAACACCAAAGATTTGACGCATATCCATCTGGAAATTGAAGAGCTTTCACCCACTCACACAAGGCAACTTTTGATGTCTTATCTAGTGTGTAACAAGCTTTATGATACTTTCTTGCTGCGTCTTGTTGTAGGCCGAGACGAAAACAATATTTGTTCAATCCATCCCTGGATTTGGGTGTGTCTTTTGTCTTCCCCTTGACATTCATAACAGCATCGAAAACATTATCAAACACATTCTTCTCAATGTGCATAACGTCTAGATTATGCCAAATCAAATTTGTACTCCAGTATGGAAAATCCCGAAATATGCTTCTTTTCCTCCTACCACTTGATTTTTCTATGCATCCATTGACGGCCTCTGCATCTAGATCAGTAACTTTCAAAAGCCCGAAACTTTCTATCTCTACCAAAATATATGTTCCTGACCGTATGCTCGGTGGTGGAGTCTCCACCTTTCTATTTTTTCGAAAATTCCTTTTGTCTTTTTGTTTTGCCAGCCGTGCTCCAACCAGACAACATGGATTAGGCTGGAAAACCACTAATTCTTCACATGAGGGCTGCGTGCAATTGAGAATTCTATTTTTAGAGATATCGTACGAGGGTGCACCGACCATCCACGGCTGATTCAACTCATCAATAGAGGTTGTAGAAACACATCCGGCTTATCCTTTGGGTTTTTGGGGCCTGGAACATGAACACTCAAAAATATGAATTGCTCTTTCATACACATCCATGGAGGCAAGTTGTATGGTGTGACTATCACCGGCTTTTAGGAATATTGCACCCCAAAACAACCAAATGTTTGAAAACCATCTGTGCAAAAGCCTAATCTTACATTCTAAATTTCGACGGTGAACTCTGGATGAGTTTGATTGAATTTTTTCTAGGCCTCTTAATAATCATTACTTCATGCATGTTTTTAGTAGTTTTTATATATTTAATATAAAGTTATTTGTGTGTCTTTTGGTAGTTATTATGGTGTTTCTGGTTCATTTCACTTTCGGGTTGTAATTGTGTAGGAGTGTTGAAGAGGAGCAAATTTGGGTAAATTTAGAGGGCAATGATAGTTGTGTATACAAGAGAACGAGTCAAGGGGACGAAACGAGAAGTAAAAAGGTGCAAACGGTGTTAAAATATCATGAAATCAAAGAAAACATGCCTTAGAGCTGTTTTAAAACACGCCCATGTTTCATATCGCAAAAGAAAATTATAAAAAGAAGAGTCCAGGTGAAAATATGGCCTGGCCGTGTTTTTAAACATGGACGTGTTTTTTACCGAATGACCAATTTTTGAAAACATGGCCAGACCGTGTTTTTGTCCTGCTTGCCATGTTTCTGACCGAACAGTGCGATTTTATAGTTTTGGGCCTCGTTTTCTCTATTTTTCTAAGGTCTATTAGGAAAAACACTTGGGGAACTATAAATAAGAGCCCTAAGATGTTTTTAACACAATTTTGGAGGCTAGAAGATTGCAACAACAAGCAAGAAAAGTACGAGAAGAGATTGAAGAAGTTCTTGAAGAAAACCTCATAAATACTTCGAAGATTCGCTAGGCAAGTGATTTTATCTTTGATTTGAAAACCAAGACTTGTAAACACGATTTCTCCTTTCTTGTATTTATCCTTTTATACTTCTTTTGATTTAATTCAATCATGAACTAATCTTCCTATGTGTTTGGATTGAGATGAACACTGAATTTAACTTGTGATTGGGTATTGGTTTATTTATATTAATGTACGCTTTTCATTTGATTTGTTGTGCTTTTTATAAGTTTTCTCAACTCGATAATTCCGGTTTATTGATTTGGACTTGTTCTTTACTTTTAATCAAACGAAGTGAAGTAGAGTAAGAACACACACAAGTAGAAGGAGTTGCATGCAATCCTATATATAGGACGACATAAATCAAACGAGGTGCTTAGTTGTGCTTTTTATAAATTTTCTCAACTCGATAATTCTGGTTTATTGATTTGGACTTGTTCTTTACTTTTAATCAAAGGAAGTGAAGTAGAGTAAGAACACACACAAGTAGAAGGAGTTGCATGCAATCCTAGATATAGGACGACATAAATCTTCTGGATTAGGGTGAAACCTAATAGGGAAATTCAATTGATCGAATTGGTATCTTGGGGGTTTTGATTAGGAAGAGATTCAGGTTAATCAAGTTGAGGTTGGGATTAATTCACTGGAAACTTGAGGTTTTAATTAAAATAGAGAATTTCTACGGTCATTGAAAGTGTGAAATAATATGCGGGTTTAGTAGAACTTAAGGGATTATGATGATTTACTTGGATACAATCACAAGCTAAATTTAGGGAGATTCTACATTCAAACACATTCTTCTCACAAATTCATTCTTCAAAAATAACTTCTAGCTTTTCGCTTGTTTAGTTTATTTACATGTTTTTAGTTAAACAGATTATTAAAACAACCTTTTATTCGGTAGATTAAATAATAAAAAGACGGTTAGTACTAATAATTACAATCCTCGTGGGAACGATATCTGGTGCTCTAGAGTTATACACTATAAATGATCGGTGCACTTGCCGAGACTCTTATAGAGTAGCTTTTTAGTCATCACCTCAGAATCTGATGGGTTACGCAACAACGTGTTCAACATGCCACCTCATATCCTTTGCAGTTGATGTAGATGCGTATAGCCTTTGCAGACGAGGAGTTAATGAAAACTAATACATCTTCTTATACGCAATGCTGCTTTTCTATTGTTTTGCTTTTCCCTGCTTAGCGAGTTTGAACTGAGGATTGTTGCAAAAAATACGACTGGTCAAATCAGAATCGTCTCTCCAATAGATCATATAATTGTTGATGTAACAATCGATATTCTAGATTGGTAGGCCCATGCTCCTCAATAATTTATTTTTTCTTGTAGAAGTCATCTGGTATATGATCATTTTTAGGCACAACTTCTTTGATTAAATCAAGTACTTGATCTTAGCACTTATAGGACATACGATTATCTGCCTTCAAGTTCACGAGACGGGCAACTAGAGACAACTGAGAATGTTTCTCACATCCGGGATACAAAGGGATTTCAATCACTCAACATATCGTAGAACTTTTGGGCCTCAGGATTGGGCGATTCTTCAACATTAGGTGTGAATACAAAGTTTGGATTGGTTGCATCATGAACTATATTGATGTAAGCATTTTTGGATTCTTCAGGAGCGGCATAAGATGATCCTCCAACGTGAACCTCTTGGTCATCATGATGCGTGCAATCAAGATTTGTTTCACCGTAGAATGTCCATAAGTAGTAATTTGGTACGAATCTATTTTTAACGAGATGAAATTTGATCTTGTTTACATCGTGGTAACTGTAATTCCTACAATTAGTATGACTACAAGAACACTTCAATTTTTCCCTGTCCTTCATTTCTCAAACTGTCCAAATCAGTAGACAATTCAGAATTTAATATCAAACTCTCTATTTGATACTAAACTCCAAACAGGTCTAAGGTGAGTGTTTCACTGTATAAAGATTTTATACTTATTGATACTACATTCGCTCTTAAAGTGATGTGATGTTTCAACACTCGTCAACTCTATTTAAAAATCATGTCTTTTCAAGCATACTCAAATTTTTGTTATAATTTGTTAGAGTACGATATATAGTATATAGTGACTTTAATTAATGTATAGTGACTTTTGAGTACAACATGCTATGGGCCGACTGAATAAAGCAAAGGGCATGCATAAGTTGCACCAAGCAACTATCAATCAAACAAATAGTGTAATAATTAATGCAACTACAAAACCATTAATTAATCTCAATCTCAATCAAAATAGTGTAATGATGCCACTGCAAAAAGCATTTATTCTAATCTTTGGTTTTGTTTTTGGTAATTTTATTATCTTTCAGTTTTTTGTTTTTTTTAATTTTCTTTTTTCAGGAATCAAAATGGATGAAGGTTGAAACCACGTCATCACCGACGAATAAAACACACACACACACACACACACACACTATATATATATATATATATATATATATATATATATATATATATATATATATATATATATATATATATTAATCACATATCATATAACATAAAATATAAATTAAACAAAATGTTCACTTGCCGATCACCACGACATTTGAAAATCCCCACCACACACTTTTTATAAATTTTTAAAACCACCATCACATTTTTAAAAAAAAATTAAAATCCGTTATTGGAGAGACGAAACCTCCTGGCCGGCGCCGTACACCACGTCATCACCGACGTCAACCTCAACCAATCAACACCAACCAATCACAACATGTACATCAAAATATAAATAATAATTAAACACAACTTGCCAATCACCACCGCATTTCAAACCACCAACACAAACATTCTAAAACTTCTCAAATATGAAATATTTACAATTCAAAAAACTCCCAAATTAACCATAATTATACAATAATACATCAACAAAACCTTAATTACACAAAAACACCTAAATTAAACTCTAATTGTACAAAAAACCTAAATTAAACCTTAATTACACAAAAACCCCTATATTATACCCTAATTATAATAATTCTTAAATTAATCCCTAAATATACAAAAAACCCTAAATTAATGATAATTATACGATAATACCTCAATTAAACTTTAATTATATAAAAACCCCTAAATTAAGCTCTAATTAATACAAAAACACCTATATGAAACCTTAATTATACGAAACCCCTAAATTATACCCTAATTATATAATAATTTTTAAATTAAACCCTAATAGTACAATAATACGTAAATTAAACCTTAATTATACAAAACCCCCCCTAAATTACACTTTAGTTATACAAAAATACCTAAATTGAACCTTAATTATACAAAACCCCCAATTTATCACCTAATTATATAATAATTACTAAATTAAACCCTACTATACAATAGTACGTAAATTAAACCTTAATTTATAAAAAAAACTAAATTAACAATAATTATAAAATAATACCCAAAATAAACTCTAATTATAGAAAATCTCCTAAATTAAAAACTAATTATACGATAGTACCTAAACTAAACTCTAATTATAAAATAATCCCTAAATTATAAAATAACTATACAATAATTTCTAAATTAAATATTAATTATAAAAAAACCCCTAAATTAAAATAATTATAAAATGATACCTAAATTTAAACTTAATCATACAAAAAGCCCTAAATTGAACCCTAATTATACAATAATACCTAAAATAAACCATAATTGTAAAATAACCCCTAGATTATACACTAATTATATAATAATACATAAATTATACACAAATTGTGTAATTATTTTATTTAATTTTTGAAAATAAAAAATCTTAATTCATAAAACAATTAAAAAAAATTAAGAGAGAGAGGAAAGAGCTTTTGGGTGGCGGCTGGGGCTGGGGCTGGCTGTGGTGTGCGGGAGGGCGACTGAGGGTAGCGGCTGAGGCGAACGGCGAGCGGGGCTAGCTGGGCGGATGCGGTTTTTGTTTTTTCTTCCTTTTTCTTTTTTGTTTCTGCAGCGAGATGGGGATGTGATTTAATATCAAAATTGCTGACAGGAACGACACCCGTCAGCATATATTTTCTTAAATTTATCTTAATATTACTGATGGTTTGGTACCCGTCAGTATTTTTATTAATTTATTTTTTAATTTTACTGATGGGCGGGTACCCATCAACAAACACGTTGCCTAATTAATATGCTGACAAGTTGCTGACGGGCTGCTCGCCGACGACCCTCCGTTAGCAAGCCGTCAGTAAAGCATAAGCTATCAGCATATACTGAAAGTTTTTTGCCCGTCAGCAGAAGCTGTCAACAATAGTTTTTTTGTAGTGAATAGAATTAAGCCAATTTTTTCAAAACGCCTTACAAGCATGACATTGTACAACAATTGTAGGTGGTCCAGGTATTTTTACACAAGATTAGTTCAAATTTATGGTGATGGGTTCACCGCCGATCCAGAACACTATCATCATCACCCCAAACAAATACAAAGAATAGGTTTTAAATTAATAAGCAAATTAAAGTCTTAAATCCATCGCACACATGCATCCTTGATGAGCACTGACACAGTGCCACAATCTCTTCTTCAAATAAGAAGATCTTCATCAAGATAGTTCACAAGAAGCCATGAATTTGTGTATCAATAGGAGATCGAAAACTTTATTAATGTCGATCTGCTAGAAATGGCATTAGCAACAGAATATGCAATGTCCTCTGCAAAAGTGAGAAAATCTATGAGATGAGTATTTTGTCCAATAAATTCCTTTCAGACAACAATATGGAGTTTGTTAACTGGGGTGTCCCAGTATGCCTCCTTCAAACTTAATTTGCAGTTCATGATCAACATTAAGGGGAAAATAATACTAATACTAATAATAATAATAACCAATTGTCTTTAAAAATCACAAACATCCTAAATATTTCTTGGGGTTTCAATCTTCAAATTTGGGGTTGGTACAAATTGAAGTCGTTGTGAATGATCTAGAAAAAAGGCAGAGTTTTGAACGATGAAATTGTCGAAGTCAATAATKTGCTCGGATAAAGCCACAAAGAGTAAGAGTTGAGAATTCACTTGTGTAAAKATGTACATTCTAAATCTGGTGCAACAACAATATGTGGTTCAGGCCTAGAAAAGAAAATAATAAGTACAAACGGGGTGGACTTTTTTGAAGTGAATGGGSGTTGGGGCGGAGTTGAGACTTTTTTTAAGTTCTTTGGCTAGGATTAGAGTGCGTATTTTCAATGTGGATACAGAAGGGAGATGGAGTGGATGATTTTCGTTCCCTTATACGGGGCTTTTTTGATGGCTGGATCTGGGTATATGGCTTCGTCAAATGGTATACGATTCGTGTGATTGTCATATTTAAACTTTTGACAAAGAGATAATAATAAATAAATATTTTTATAACAATATTTGGAAAGTTAAGAATAAGTATAATCAATGATACAAAAAATAATTACATTGATAAATAAAAAAATTATGTTGTTTCGCCCAGAAAAAACATGAGTCTTACGATCACTCGATCCTACCTTGCAGCTAGCTTGACCTGTATACAAAACACGTTAGAAAAGATCATCGGAGGAATTTTGGTGGAATCCTCTCGATGCTTAAGTCAGTTAAGAGCTTTAGGTATGGAAATGAGAAAGATAAGTATTCAGAATGTCATACCTCTGTTACTCTTAGCCTGGATATTTATAACCTCAGTTAGTTAGGGGGCCTTTTCGAGATCCCAAAAATAGGCCCGTGAATCTCAGACCGCTATTTTCAGATAACCCGACGAGGTTATCCTTTTTGGACGACRAGAGATCCTCGAGCTTAGTCCAAAACTTATGTGCTCTCCTGACCTGATCACGACAAAACCTTATCCGGGAGTTGAGATCAGGTCGGGAAAACCTTCTTGAGCTATTTACATAAACTCAGCCAAGTCTATCCCTTTCCTGACCATTTATCCTTCATGGAGCAAAGCCAAGCCTTCGGCTCGCCCCAACTTGCCTTACCCTGAGGTACCTTGAGGCTTGAAATTACTTCGGGTCAGGTGCGATTAGGTCATACCAATCAGTTCCCCCCCCCCCCCCCCCCCCCCCCCAAAAAAAAAAATGGTTGGGGTGAGCTGTAACGCCTTGGTTTCAACCTAACCGATTAGTATTCCCATCACGTCCCTTATTACACAGTTCCGTGACACGCATTGAATGCGCATATTACGTCAAATCCTCTTTTTTCCTAAAAAATCCTTTTCAAAACATATCTTTCCCCATATTTCGGGGCTCATCAGTTCCTTTTTGCTATTTTGCATTCTCCTTTACAAAGCGTCTCTCTGTCTTCTTCTCCGATCAAGGTTTTCTCTCTAACTTCAAACCAGGTACTTTTTCACTTCCCTTCGAATCTCCGATTATGTATTCTCCTTCCACTTCTTCCTCGTCCCTTCATCTATCTTGTTTCCCCTCCGTGCCTTATCCGTGTCTTCCTCCGAGGAACCACCCTCCTCTCTCCCAGGTGGTGGTTCGGACAACATTGTCTCCACCATCAGTGACAGGTCTCTGGAAACTTTGAGGTCAAAATTCTAGATACCCGGTGAATACTCTCTAGTCAATCCCGACGCCGAGGAAAAGGCATCCCAACCACCTTCTGACCACCTAACCTTCTTTGCCAACCAATTTCAGGCCGGGCTAAGCCTTCCTGTCCATCCCTTCATCTTATCTGTGTCTCGGATGTACCGAATTCCGGTACATCAATTCGTACCCAACGCCTTCCGGATAATTATAGGGTTTCATTTGGTGGCGCAGTTTAATGGGCTTATTCCAATGGCCCAGTTGTTTTATTCTTTATTTCAAGCCATAAGTTCAATTTCCGGTTTCTTTTATATGTCTGCCCGCACTGGGATCTAATTTTTTTACCGATAATCCCTCCTCCAATAAGGCTTGGAGGAAAAGGTTTTTCTTTATCCACTGCTTGTGCGACTGGGCTTTTTCCCCAACGCACCTCATGCCCTTCCCACTCAAGCTCACCTGACCAGGAGAGACCGATCTCCCGCGCTACAAAAAATCATCCTCACCCTTAATCAACACATTTTTCATCAAACTCGACTCCTCTCCCCTARCGTCCTTAGTTTTTTCAATTCCAGAGTGGAAACCGGTCCTCTGTCTCCTGAGATAAGTATATTGAAAGAGCTATCTATCTCTGCCTCTTTCATTTTTACCTATTTTACTTGCTAAGTATTTATTATTACTTTTATGTTTCTATTTCTAATCTGGTGTAAATTATTTTCCCGTCACCCTGATGAAAAATATGATGGCCGTCCGCAACCAAAATTTTGCTATGCCCGCAGAAATGAATCCTTCCGAAGATCCGGTCAGGCCAGGGGAGTTGGCCAGACAAGAGGGGCTGTCTAGATAGGAGGGGCCAGTCAGACCTGACGTTGATCTAACGGTCCCCCCCGACTTGGGGGACGAGAAGGTGCTTGCCACGTGTAAACGTGCCTGATCTGGAAAAGGGGTTGCACCCTCTGGGTCTAGGGTGGCGAACCCCAACTTGAACTTGTTAAACAMCACGTCCATCTTGGACTGCTCTGGGAGGTAGCAGTTCAATTCATTCAAATGCAGTGCCCTTCCTATGACCGCCGCACCTTGAGAAGTGGTCAGACCCTGAGCTGATCGAGTCTTATTGCCAAGATGAAGCGAGGGTAATGGTCTTACTCCCTTCTCTCTCTCTCTCTCTCTCTCTCTCTCTCTCTTACAATTCTGGTTATATCAGGCTGTTGCTAAGAGAGCCATCTTGGTGGCCCAGGCTCGGGGCTCTCTGATGAATGCTGACCTTGCCACGGAACATGCGACCCTCAAAGGGAGAGAGAGAAGGCTGGTGAGCCTCTGCAAACAAAAAGACACCGAGATGAAGGAACTTAGGGCCAGGTTGAAGGAGGTCCAGGCTGAGCTGAAGAGGGATCAAGAAGGAGAGGGGAGGGCCCGCTCTGAGGCACTCCTTCAAGAAAAAGAGGCAAAAAAGTGGGTGGACGAWGTTCGAACTAAGGGCTTATCTGAGGGTCGGGCTGAGGGGCGAACTGGATTCCTCAACTCAGAGGAGGGGTTGAGGCTTATTCAAACAATCCGGGAGGTAACTAAGCGGGCCTTCTTACACTCTATGAAGCTGTGGGAACTTCTCATCCCTGAGGATGAGGCCTTCTATCATTTGGGTTTGATGCCTATGAGAAATGGTCCAAAGAGAACCCCCTCTGCCCTATTCGACTTCGACACGCCTCTAAAGGATCCCCCTGATACTACAGGCCTTATCTTTGTTGAGGAGGATGACCAGCTCCACCAGCTCGGGGCCCCCGAGTTTGTAGAGCACGTTCTCCAGGCCTTCTGTGCTCCTACCCAAAGTTCTTCTCCCCTATCTGAACAGTCGCTGACCCTTGCTTTGACAGCAATAACTTCTTCCCCGACCTTTGATGATTTAGGAGAGTTCCAGAGCGGGTCTCATATTTTGAGAGCACCTTCGGGGAGGTCTCCTGGGCGYCTGAGCAGGGAGGAGTGAACTGAGCACTCAAGATTATGGGGTGTAGGATGGCCGTGTGCATTGCCCTTTTTGGCTGATTTGTCTTTTATATTTGCCTTTTACTAAACAATATTTTTTTTCGTCTCTTTTATTGTCTTTTTGTTGTGTCTTAGGGTTTCCGCAAGTCAAGTAAACCCTAGTACTATCCTCTGCACTATGTACTCCTCGATTTTTTTATAAATACCTTTTCCCTCTTCATTAATTTATCATTATGGATTCTGAATCTTTGATAAAGGAGATAGATATTCTTCAGAAGAAAAACCTCTCTTTTTTTAATGGGAATTTCCTCCTTTCAGAGGAAAATGCTAACCTTCGTGAGAAGTTTTCCCAATCACGCAAGCTTCTGAAGAGAAAAAGACAGAAGAAGCGCCATTTCAAGCGTGCGTGGCTTGAACTGTGGCAGTTGAATCGACAACTCCGAGAGGAAAGAGCCGACCTTCTCAAATCATTGTGCCATTTATCCACTGCCGTAAGCGAGTCTCAATTGGAGGTGGAATGCTCAGACAAATGTCGCCTACGATTTCATGAGACCGAGAATGACCTGTGGCGTGTTCGCCAAGTCTTAGCTGCAGACAAGAGGGTCTCATCGTCCCATCCTTAAAACTTTTGATCGAGCTTTTCCTATGACGTACCTTGTTTTTCTTATTTTATGTTAACCCCTTGGGGTTGTACTTAATGTTATCTTTTCCATTAATGCTGAATTTTCTTTGTGGTTGTTGCTATTTGTAAATTTTTCCTTATCCTTATTTACAACTCGTTAACCTGTGAATTATGTCTTTAAGCCATTAAAATTGGATTTATTCGGGGTGTTTACCTCTTTGGTCACTTGTATTAATTTCTGGGGTTTTCACCTTTGACTGACCTATGGGGTCAGGCTTCTTGGGGTATCCCCCCTTATCAATCTAACCTATCTAGTCAGACTTCTTTAGGGTATCCCCCTTTGGTTAATCAAACTAATTCTTGGGTCTCTTGCCTTTGACTGACCTATCGGGTTAGGTGTTTTGGGGTATACACCGTTTGTCCAATCGGGCCAATTTTTGGGGCTCTTACCATTGACTGGCCAATCAGGTCAGGTGTTTGGGGATATCCARCCCCTTGGCCAATCGTCCCCAATTTTGCAGCTCTTGCCTTTGAATGACCTACTGGGCRAGGTTATCTTGGGTTATCCACCTCTTGGTTAATTGGACCAAGTTTAGGGGGCTTTTGCCCTTAACTGACCTATCGGGTCAGATTTTCTTGGAATATCAATTGAATCAAACATAACTTTCTCTTATAAATAATCCTTGTACAGTCTTCACGCATAATACATTCACAGATTTGCTATGTTCCATGCCCTTGGTAGTTTATCTCCATCCATTTTTTCCAATTCATAAGCTCCCCCAAAATCCTAGTGACTTTATATTGTCCCTGCCATGTAACATCTAATTTTCCTCTGGTCCTACCCAGATTGGCCCTCCGGAGCACCAGGTCTCGTACTTAGAATTTTCGCTTAACCACCGACTTGTTGTAAGCCGCTCTGACTCGCCCCCTCATGTGTTCCATTTTTATGGAAGCTAGCTCTCGCTTTTCCTCTATTAGACCCAACGCATCCTGTCTCAACAGCTTGTTCTATATTTCATCAAAGTTTTGTATTATGTGGGTTTCTACCCCGATTTCTGCAGGAATTACGGCATTCATGCCATATTCCAGACTGAATGGTGTTTCTCCTGTGGCCTCTTTGGGGTTAGTTCGGTATGCCCATAGTATTTAGCTGAGTTCTTCCACCCATTTGCCTCCTGACTTCTCTAACCACGCCTTAATCCCTTGCACCATAATACGATTGGTCATTCCAACTTGTCCATTCGCCTGGGGTTGGTACAGAAATGTGAAGTGTTGTGCTAGTTTCATCTTTGTGCACGAGGCTTTTATTCGGGCTTGTATGAATTGTATACCATTATCTGACATGAGTATCCTTGGAATACCAAATCAGCACACTACATTCTTCTAAAGAAATTTCATAACCACCTCCTCCGTAATCTTAGTTATTGCTTCATCCTCTACCCACTTGCTGAAGTAATCTATAGATACTATTAGGTATTTCTTTTGGCTTGGACCCGTAGGAAAAGGCCCCACCAGATCAATTCCCCACTTCATGAAAGGGCGTGGAGAGCTCATTGTCATGAGCTCTTATGCTGGTCGATGTATGAGGAGGGAGTGTCTATGGCATCGATCACACATCTTCACAAAGTTTTCTACTTCTTGCCTTAGCTGTGCCCAAAAGTGTCATGCTCTCACTACCTTGGTTGCAAATGATCTGGCACCCATGTGGTTTCTGCAACATCCCTCATGGTTTTCCCTTAGAATGTAAGTGCCTTCTTTTGGACTCAAGCAGCATAGGAGAGGTTGTCCAAAACCTCTCCTGAACAACTCTCCTTTAATTAGACAAAACCGAGATGACTTGACCCGTGTTTTTTCCACCTTCTTCTTTTCGTCAGGTAGCTCTCCATTTTCTAGGTACACTTTAATGGGCGTACGCCAATCCCCCTCTTTTAKTCTCGATGCGCCAATAACACAGTGATCACCCTCTCCTGGCAATCCGCCACTGAGGTGGCCACTTTTCCTAAATAATCTACTCGACTATTTCCCCCCCTTTGGATCTGAAGCACGTATAAGGAGTCAATAGCTCTGGCCATCTCATGGAACTGTGCTACGTATTTACTCATACGATCCTCCCTTGTGTCAAATTCACCTTGTATCTGCTTGCACACTAACTGGGAGTTTACCCGTGCGCTTATTCGCTTAGCCCCAAGATCCCTTGCCATTTGTATTCCTCTTAACAGGGCCTCGTATTATGCTTCATTGTTAGATAAGCGATAATTCATCCGCACGGCATATTCTGTAGTGACTCCCTCCGAGTCTATCAACACAATACCAGCTCCACATCTCGAATTTCCAACTGAGCATCTGTATTTATAGTCCATTCCCCTTTTTCCTCGGGGGAGCTGATCATGTCTTGCATGAAATCTGCTAGCGCTTGGGCCTTGATTGTTGTTCGTCCCTCGAATTCTATATCGAATTCACTTAGCTTGACAATCCTCTTTACTAGGCGTCCCGATATCACTGGTTTGCTCACTATTGTCTTCAAGGGCAGATTAGTTCTGACTATTATTCTATGCAAAAGTAAATAGGGCCGGATTTTGCAAGCTGTGCCGACCAAGGCTAGCATATCTCTTTCTACCTCAACGTACCGGAGCTCGGCGTCATGCAATACCTTGCTCCAATAATACACTGACCTTTGTATTTTGCCCTCCTCTTTGAGCAATACTGTGCTAACTACTTGCCTTCCAATGTACATAGATAGGACTAAAGGCTCACCCACACCCGACTTAGTTAGCAACGACATATCAGATAAATGCTCTTTAAATATTTGGAATGCTACCTGGCATTCCTCTCCGTATTGGAATCGAGCCTTTCTTCGTAGAGCTCGGATAGAGGGCAGGCTCTTCTCTACTGAACGAGAGACAAATCTGCTCAGGGCCGCTATTCGACCTGCCAGTCATTGCATTTCTTTAACATTCCACGGAGGCTGCATGTCCATGATGGCTTTGACTTTTTCCGGGTTAGCCACTATCCCTCTCTCTGTGACCATTTAGCCCAAGAAATTTCCATCTCGTACCCCAAATGCACATTTTTTAAGGTTGAGCTTCATTCGATATTCGCTCAGCGTGTTAGAAGTTTCCCTCAGGTCGTCCACATGCAAGGTCGCCTAGGAACTTTTGACTAGCATATCGTCCACATATACCTCCATGTTCCTCCCGAGTTGAGCCTTAAACATCTTGTCTACTAGTCACTGCTACGTAACTCCCTTTATATAAGTCCAAAGGGTATGACCACATAACAGTATGTTCCTCTTGGGGTTATGAAACTAACCCGCTTCCAATCATCTTTGGTCAACCTGATATGATTATACCCCTGAGAAGCATCCATCATGCTGAGCAGTTCACAACCCTAGGTGGAGTCCACGAGCTGGTCTATCCTTGGCGATGGGTGTCTTTGGGACAAGCACGATTGAGGTCCCTAAAGTCGATACAGATCGGCCAATCCTCCTCTATCTTTGGCGCTAATACGACATTACAGAGCCATTCTGGAAACTGTATCTCTTGAACGTTCTTAGATCGTAAGAGCTTCTCCACTTCAATTTGGATAATGGCCTCTTTTTTTGGACCAAAGTTGATTTTCCTTTGTTTTATCGGCTTTGTTGTGGGGCTGATGTTGAGGTGATGCTCAGCTACCATTGGTTCAATGCCCATCAGATCCCGGGGAGACTAGGAAAAGACATCGGCGTTGCCTCTCAGGAAAAAGCCAACAACTTGACAAGAACCTCCGGGCTTAGTGTCGTCCCCATTCATAGGACTCGACTGTCATCTCTTGGGATTACCTCTACCGTCATTAGGTTTTCTTTAGTTCGAGATGGCTCTTGCGTTACTGCCTCTGTTCTGGCCTTCTTAGGCCTCCTCTCCTCTTCATCTCTCCTAATTCTCTCCATGTACGACTGACGTGATGCATGCTGATCACCTCTAACCTCTCCTACTCCTTCTTGGGCAAGGAATTTCATCTTCATGTGATAGACAAAGACTACTGCTTGGAATTGACTTAGGGTTGGTTTTGTCCAATCATAGCATTGTATGAGGACGGTGCATCCACCACCAAGAAACGTACTAACTTAGTTTTCCTGAACTGGCCAAGAAATGTACTAACTCATTTTTCCTGAACGGGTCCTCTCCTAGGGAGACTAAGAGATTTATCCCATCTAACGGTCGCAGAGCTCCCCTTGAAAACCCTACTAACGAGGTCGTAACCTCTTCCAACTCTAAATCCAAGTTCAATTTTCTAAAATAATCATAGAAAAGGATGTCTGTGGAGCTGCCTGTGTCGACAAAGACTCTTCGTACATTATAATTAGAAATGGTAGCGGTTATTACCGGAGCATCTATATGAGGCGCTAGAATGTCGTCTTCATCCTCTGACCCAAAGCAGATGTTTAGGCTCGGGATTGATTTTCTGACCTCTTGCGTTCTCCTCAAGAGATCCCATGCTGCTCGCACATAATTTTCATGTGCATGATGTATTGTGTGTCCAAAGCGCCTCCTGTGGTCATTTGAATCTCTCCCCGAATCGCATGGGTTGGTTCTGCCCTTTCTTGTACTCCTGGCTACCATTTTGTTCACGTCTGGTTGTCTGATATCACTCCCTCGTATAAGGGTCAGCCCTGGGTGCCTCCCATTTTGCACGCACAAATTCTTTGAGGTGTCCTGCCTGCACCATCCATTCTATTTCATCCTTCAGATGCGTGCATTGATCCGTGTCATGACCATACTCATTACCAGTCAGATTTTKCCTTCCTTGGCTTCTGGGTGTATGTTTTTTGCTATTTGAGGTCGGGAGAATCTCGCCCTATGGTGAAGCCAGGGGTGTGTACCGGTCAAATCTGGGGCGTCCTCTCCTTAGGTCGGTTCTGGGCCTCTTGGCCTGCGTCTTTTTGTCTTTATCAACTCGCTCTCTCTGTCGATCTCCATCATCTTTCAGTCTTAGGGATTCTTCCACATGGATTTATTTTTCTGCTCATGCTAGGAGCTCCTCAAACGTCTGCGCTAGTTTAACCACCAACGACAGGAAGAATTCCCCCATCCTTAGCCCTTGAGCGAGAGCGTTAATCAAGAGCTCTTTAGATGCTGATGGTGCCTCCAGCTTGGCATCCATAAAACGCTTGATATACCCTCGTAGACCTTCTCCTTCCTTTTGCTTCAGGATGAATAGTTTTAACGACATTTTTGATACTTCCTACAGCTAGTAAATTGGTGTAGGAATGCTGAACTGAATTCGTCGAAGATACTTATAGATAGGGGTGGTAACTGGCAAAACCAGAGTTGGGCTGACTTAGTAAAGATCGTATGGAAGACCCGACACATTACGGCGTCGGAGAATTTATGCAAGGTAGCCACTTTCTCAAACCGACACAAGTGTACTATGGATCTGTTGTTCCATTATACTCAAACCCCAAAGATCGGTCGTCCATCATGACATTTTCCGTGAACAGGGTGCTTCGTCGTGCTTGCCCTACATTTCCTTCCATCTTCTGCTTGACTTCCTTGATCTCTCTTTGCAAACTGCATTTGTTCTGTAAGATCTGGGTTATTCTTGCTCGAGGTGTCGCTATCTTAGCCAAAAGAACTTTCCTCCTCTTGCCGGACTGAGGTTCTGGTTGTGCGCTGAGGGGTTCTGACTGTCTCTGCTTCCGGCGGCTGAGATGATTTGGGTTGAGCTGGCGAGAGATTTGTAGATTCTCTCTCCACGGCTTCCGCCACTGCCTTGCTTATAAGGTCGGATATTTGTCATAAAAAGGAATCATTCACCGACCCGCCGCCAGCGTGTGAATTCGTTCCTTTAGGGGGTTATGGTGTGTCTCGCCTGGCTGTCGCTGGTGACTCTGCCGGTTCCGGAACTCCCGTTGGTGTGGCAGAACTTGGCGTGCCACCTAATTTTGGCGCCAGATTTTGCTTGAGTCCGTCTGTCTCCATGAATTTTGTCTTAAATCTTAGTTTGGTCACGTACTTTCCCACAGACAACGCCAATAGTTTCGCCTGGAAAAAAATGAGTCTTGCGATCACTCGATCCTACCTCGCTGCTAGCTTGACCTGTCTACAAAACACGTGAGACAGGATCATCGGAGGAATTTCGGTGGAATCCTCTCCGATACTTAAGTCAGTTAAGCGCTTTAGGGATGGGACTGAGAAAGATAAGTATTCAAAATGTCATACCTCTTTTACTCTTAGTCGGGATATTTATAACCCTGGTTAGTTGGGGGGCCTTTCCGAGATCCCGAAAATAAGCCCGCGAATCTCGGATCGTTATTTCAGACGACCCGACCAGGTTATCGTTTTTGGACGACCAGAGCTCCTCGAGTTTAGTCCAAAACTTATGTGCGCTCCTGACCTAATCACGAAAAAACCTTATCAGGGAATTGAGATCGGGTCAGGGCAAACCTTCTTGAGCTATTTACATAAACTCAGTTTAGTTTATCCCTTTCCTAACCATTTCTCCTTCATGGTGCAAAGCCAGAGCTCGACTCGTCCCGACTTTCCTTACCTAAGCTATCTTGAGACTTGAAATTACTTTAGGTCAGGTGAGATTAGGTCGTACCATATGTCAAAAAATAATATTTATGCAAAATTATAAAAATATATGTTAATATATACAAAATATTTGTTTATAAATAAAAATGAATAAAGAAAATGTTATCAATCAACTATCAATTTATTAAAAAAATTATGATTTGTACCTTCTTCTGAAATTAATCTTTTTAAGCCTAATCAACTTCTAATATCTTATTAGAAATATTTATTTAATTTTATAATGAAATGATTGGGACGAATAGACTATCATCCAAATGATGTACATATATTATTATTCATTAGTATGTCATATATTATAGGTCATGTAGCATGAAATTATTAGGATTACTGTGATATACATAATCAAATATTACACCTAATTTGAATTAAATACTTAACTGATACAAATTTCTATTTTCTAGGTTTTAGATTAGAGGGGTAGATTTGTCTTATCAATGTAGGAGTTATATTAAGTATGTAAAATGAATTTTTTTTTTTAGCCTAAATAAGATATACACTTTGCAATTGACCTAATTGGTCAAATCCCCGAAAAATTTAAATTAAAAATAAATTAATTATTTATAATCATCAAATTTTACATAACCTTTACTTGTAAAAAGAGCACTCCACTTCTTCTATTTTTGGATGTTATGTCATTATATCGTGCACCTTAGTGCACTTTCCAGGTTATACCTACTAATGCAATATTATTATATATAATTTTAATATTATTATATCTAACTGGTATATAACTGAAATTCCAAATGTAAAATCTAAATGAAAATAAAATTTAAAATGAAAAATTAAACCCTAACATAGAACACTAAACTCTATATCTTAAATTTATTTAATTTATTATCATATATAACTGACATATATCGTCACATATAAATATACCTTAAAATAAAAAATTAAACCATAAAATTGAAATCAAAAACCTGAAAAGGGGAAACTAAACCCAACACTGGAAAACTAAACCATAAACTTTAAAATTTTAATATATATCATCGTATATAATTAATATATCTCATCATATACAAATGAATGATAATAGATTTTTTCCAACTATATCTAATAAACTGCACCCAAATTCTTATATACTCCCTCCGTCCCAAAATGATGGTCCTACGGTTGGTTTCACACAAATTAAGAAATGAGTAATTTATATAGTTAAGTCATTAATTTAGTTAGTATTTTCCAATTATACCCTTCTTGAATTTATTAATATCAATTAATAATTATAAAAGAATTAGTATATTTGTTATTTGAATATAGTTAGTATTTTCCAATTATACCCTTCTTGAATTTATTAATATCAATTAATAATTATAAAAATCAGTGTTGGAATTAGTATATATGTTATCGGAATAGTAAGATTTTGCATTGTAATCATTAATTTTCAACTTACGATGTAGAAAACTAATATTTTAAAAATAATAAATAAAGAGTATGTGTGGAAATAAAAATTTAATGATATGTTAAATATTGTAATTGGACTATTTTTGTGGGATGGACAAAAATGGAATATTGAACTATTTTTGTTGTACGGATGAGGGAGGGAGTAATAAATTGTCAGCATAATATTGTGCTTTGTTTATTAGATAACTATTTGTAATGAACATTATATATTTGACAGGCACATAACTCCATGTGCACAAATCCCAAAATTATGTTCATTAAAAATGGCTATTATAGTTGAATGACTAACCTGTGATTCAATTTATTACGAGAAAATATATACTCCATCCTATTTATATTAATTATTGTTTTATAAATTTATGTATATTATAAATTAATTATCATTTTAGATTTTTTTAGTATTTTATCCCAATTGTATCCCCACCTTTTTAAAAAATATAAATAATTTTATGATAATAAGAAATTAAAAAGAAATAGAAAAAATAATTAAAAATATTATTAATTTATTGAAAGTGTATTAATCAAATATTTATATTTATTACTCTCAAATTTTAAAACAAGTGTTATTTTATAAACTCAATTTTGTTATAAATTAAATGTGGTGTTATAAATTCTTACCACTTTGTTCTAGTTTTATCGTAATTTATTTTAAAAAGTATAAATAAGTTTATGGTAATAGGAAAAATGAGAAGAAATTAAATAAGAATATTATTAATTTATTAAGAGTGTGTTGGTTAAATATTTATATTTTTTAATTATGTACAAAACTCTAAAATGAAACTTATTAAGATCTTTAAATTTTGAACAAGAAATCTAAAATAAAACTTATTAAGAAAATCGATGGAGTAAGTTTTAATGCAAGAATAGAGTTTAAGACTTCATTATTCCTTAATTACACGTTGCATTTCTTAATTTCATCCCCGGATTTCATTCCTTGAGAAACAAATTTAATTCAACTAGACCGTAAAAAGAGGGAGAGAGGGAGAGGAAGAGTTCCACTTCACATGTGGGCAAATAGTTGATTTTGTTTGTGGCTTGGGAAGCAACCTAATGTAGAAATCCCCATTTTCCACCAATTTGTTGTGCCACGAACCTACCATTTCACAAATAAACCAAGTTTACCATTTTTCAAGACCAAAGATTGTCGGCATGGCTGCTCCTATCAATGTTTAAAATTTGGACTGGTCTCTTAGACCAAACTGAATCCAACTTTTCACTTTTGATAAAAAATTGTCTCCAATGTTATCAAGCATCGTTTATTTGGAATTAAACTCTTATAATTTAAAAAGCCGGATCGAACGGTTTATAATACAATAGTATTTTATTTTCTTTGTTGGATAAACATTTTTGTAATTTTAAGATTGAGTTTCATATCTCGCGTTTACATTTCAGGATAAGATTAATTGTTGAGCCCTTTTTTTTTAACCTACGTTTTAATTACAAATTAAAGGCTTTTTTGAATCAACGCCAATACATTTTTTAGTCTAAACCTCGAGGGCCTTCATTCGCCAGTTGTCCTTTCACACACGATTGAGAATGTACCGATTCGTGACTAATTTATCTTTTATCGAAAGTAATTTTATCGTTGTTGACACTAATTTTACTGGTAAGTACAAATATCCGAACAATTTTATGGTTAATTTTGGTTATTGATTTTATGGTTTTCTTTGCAAATGTGAAAACTACAACTGTAGTAGTTGTCGAAAGTACATTGATCGTTGCTGTTACTAATTCCATTAGTGATTATGAATGCCCGAACTATTTTATGGTTAATTTGGGTGTTGGGTTTGGGGTTTCGTTTGTACATATGCGAAAATGATCAAACAAAAAACTTGAAAGAAAAATCCATTTTTGTTTGCTTCTTCTATGACACTAATTTAAGTCGTTTTTAATTTATTTTTTTAGTTTTTGATGATGATGATGTATGATAGATGCTGATTACTGTGTATAATATTTTTGAATTTCATTACTGTTCTTGAAAAACCACCTTGATTGGTCGGGGTCGTAATTGGGCTAAAACGAATCAAAACAGGAGTAGTTGTCCCATTAGGTCAAAAGATGAGGGAAGACTCAACAGTGGTTAACCTAATAAGTAATGGAAGACATTTAAGTTCAGCCCTTAAAGGCCCTAAGATGGAAAAGCAGATGAACTTCTACTCATCATATTTATTAACACATTCCTCAACTCATTGTATGAAAGTATGTAATATTTTCAGCAAATACTAACTTCTTGAATTAGGATCTTTACTCTCGAGTTAACTTTAATGTCGGAGGGTCTTCACCTGGTAAACCCCTGACTCTTACATTTGTTTGTGACGCCCAAAATTTTGATTCAAATTTTTGTGCACCCCTTTTAATATATTTTTATTTAAAACATGCAAGCTTGCTCGTAAGAGTACGAGGGCGCTTGTAGGGTGGGAAGTTGACTCGTGTCGATCTCTCGAGGGAAACTGATTCGTAAGTTCGTTTTATGTTTGCGTTTCACGAAAAATAAATTAAAGAAAATAACACATGAAAGAGGTTTTGTTTGATTTGTTTTAAGATCTAGAAATTAATTAAACTAATTAAAACTATGATTTAATTAAACTATAATCTAATTAATTAAATCTAAAATTATTTAAACTAAGAACTAATTATCTAAATCCTAAATTAATTTATCTAAGATTAATTAAATCTAAAATTTATTTAATCTCTAGGAATTTATTAATTAAAATAATTTTAAATGAATTAAGAAAACTAGGGTTCTAGAGCTTCGATTCGTCTCCACGATCTCTTGGGATAACCCAATTGATGGTTTTAAACGAATCTACGCTCTAGACCCATTAGATCTAGCTAACAATTATCATCAATCTCAACTTCACAATCTCAAAGCAATCACAAGAACGATTCTTCATGGAAGCAATAATTATTCTAAGAAAATTAATTAAACTAATCAAAAGCATGCAAACTAAATTACAGAGCGAATGAATAAATACTTACTAATTAAACGAAGACGAATTGGCAGCGTTTGCTTGGGGAAATCTTGAATCTAAATTACCTAAGAACTAATCTACTTTATCTAAAAACTAGAAATTTAAAGAGTAACTAAAGAAATAGAAGGGAACTTGTTGGGGTTGTCATCTCCCAAAAGGCCTTGGAACCCTAGGAATATGATAATGTATGCAAAAATCCGAAATACATAGGGTATTTATAGTTGTGGGAAGTCTTGAGCAGAAAGAAACCCTAAATACGCATTTCTGGGCCGTTGGCATCGACGGGTGCGTTGATCGACGCTAACATCTCTCGGAGTCGACGCTTGGCAGAGCGCGCGGGTTGGCTCGGAAGGTGTGGCGCGCAGCGGTCGGCAGCGTCGGCAGCAGGCTGGTGCGCGTCGGTCGACGCTCAATGGGTCGATGCTCACAGAGAGTTGCATCGGCCAGGGGCGTCGATTAGTGCCGGGAAGCGTCGGTCGACGCGGGCGACTCTCGGCATCCAACGTCGGTAGTGTGGGCTTGGCTCGGCAGGCAGCGTCGCCAGCTCTACTATAACGATTCTAGATGGAAAACATTATAGATAATCGGCAGCTTCAAATTCTTCAAATCGCAGCCCATTTTTGCTGAAACTCCACTCGTACGCCCATCCTTGACTACGTTCAAACTTAAATACTTCAAAATACCTAAAATAAACATAAAATTAATTAATCATGATTAAAATAATGTAAAATAAGGTGGAGATAAGAAAATATGAAAATGTGCTCAATCTATCCAACTTATACCGAAAACAATAAGAAAAACTAACTAAAATACTAATAAAAATCAAGGCAAATCCGTGCTAATCAGGAAAAAAGGGGAAAAAACACAAACTTGAACTACTTATCTCTGTTATCACCAGGAGTTGGTACAGGCAAATCTACGCATGTTCTCATGCACGTCAATGCTTATTTCCTCGATGCTCTCGAGATAAATCTGGTACAATTTTAGCAGGTGGTTTGGATAACCAAAATGAATGCTTATACAGAATTAGATAGAGAAAAACTGACCAAATAGGCTACCACAACCTCTTCATAAATTCTTTGGACTCATTCTTTAGAGTCCCATTTTATTTACTAACAAGCTTAGAAAAATTGTAAACATCCTCATGCTAATCCTCCACAATGCCCTAGAAGATGTCATAGATACTGACAAGAGGACAACCAACGGTGATTTTAACCCTTACTAATTTCACGTCAAGTGCTTCCTCCAACCTCTTTAGATAGTCTGGGATCTGCTCAACTAAGAATTTTTTTCGCTGGTGTAGTGTTAGATGTGCAACAACACGTCATGGTATTTAAGATCCTATATCTTGTGCTGCTTTATGTGATGAGGTGAACAAACAACGAACTTTTGGGTGAGTGAGTCATTGTAATGGGTGAATGAATCCCCCATTTACAGTGAGAGAAGTAATTAGGCACACGCCCTCCAAGTGGTTGTGAGAACTGTTAATTTAAGTTTTAATACAATCAAGTGTGATTAGTGATGTTTTAAGAAATGTAAATAAAGGTAGAAATAGCCTTGCACTACAACAAATGAGACCAACTGGAAGGACAAAAGTCGTTCCTACAAGTGTTGTTGTCTTTGCTTTTGATCTATAGGAACGACATGTCGTTCCAAAATTGTCGCTCCTATGGGCATTTACATGTATATCTATAGGAACGACTTTTGTCGCTCATGTATCTTAAATACCAATAGGAACGATAAGTCGTTCCAAAATTGTCGCTCCGATAGAATTCTGCCTGCATATATATAGGAACAACTTTGTGTCGCTCCTGTAGATTAAATACAAATAGGAATGACAAATCATTCCAAAATTGTCGTTCCTATAGACATTTGCCTCTATCTCTATAGGAACGACTATAAGTCGCTCCTGTAACTTAAATACCAATAGGCACGACATTTCGCGCCAATATCTGTTGTTCCTATTTGTTCTACAAATATTGGAATGACATGTTGTCCCAAAAGATTCATTTTTGAAACAATACTCTCTAGAACGGTTTTCATAAACCCCTTCTAGAAAGTAAGGTTTCTAGAGCGTATCTTTTAATATCCGTTGTAGAAAGTTGTAAAATAAATTTTTAAAAAATTCAAATGAAAGGCCAGAGCCAACAATAACAAAAAATATATATATTAAATATTGCAAATATATTAATATTTTACCAACAAATACACCAAATCATCATAGTACATAATACACTAAAATCATCAACATCAACAAAGAATTTATCTAAAACATAAACAATTAGAGCGGAAAAATATTTACAAGCATTACTGCCATGTCTCGTCATTTGCATAGAATCGAAGTACACTATTATCCGTAAACAAAGAACTCATAATTAGGGATTTTTAATAGCTTTCCCAACAAAATTAGAGGAAGTGGAGTTCCTGGAACATTTAGGCTAAACAGAGCTTGGAGATCATTGATAAACTGTAAAAAACGATACGATACATAAATAAGGTTAAAAATAGCTCATTGCAGAAATCACATACAAACCTACTATAAATACCGACCTTGAACAAATGAAAGACTTTTCTAGCCAAGCTAGTCGATTTGTCGAAATTTTGTGTTGTGCCGGGCTCTCCAATACTCAAGAATTTCGAACCATATTGTATGGCCTGGCATATCTTGTCCCTAGCTTCGGCTTTGTTCAGATAAAAAAGGGCGAGCGCTAGCTCAGCTCTAGCAACATCCAACGAACCCATGTTTTTATCTTCAAAAAAAAAAAAGATAAAAATCAACTGATTTAAATCATATTATATTTACAGTTGTGATCATTTACATATAATCAGCTAGAAGAAAATTATTTAGAACTGTTTGTTTTTTAAAATTGACAAAATAATAAATAACAATAGCACATGATTTGATTCGCAGGTCAACGCCTCCATGTCTGTTCAAGACATCACCATTCAGCCAAAAGCTTTGTTCAATATTAAGGACTCAAACAAGGTATGACCATATCAGTAAGTGACATGAAACGACATAAAAATTTTAAAACGCAACAGATATAACTGAGTGAAATTATATATGGATATGATTGATAATTGAGAATATGAAAGTTAGTGAATAAAAAACTATCACTAGAGAAAATATTATGAAAATAAATCTCACAAGCAATTATGACATTTTTTTCATTTTTATATACACTTCATGCAAAGTAAGATTTTGGAAAATAAATCATCCAAGTTATAAATTTAGAGAATTCAGGTACCTCACAATTAAATAGTTTTGGACTAATCACACAAAAATAACAAATTAATGAAAAAAAATACCACCTTTTAAAATTAAAAAATTATTCTAGACACTATAAGAAAACTGATGTTTAGTGACGATTTTTTTTCCACGCATAGAAATTCGTCATAATATGATAACTAATAGTGACGTTTTTTAATTTCTTCACTGCAAAATACATTTTGACGGCAATATTTATTTTTGTCATCATCGATCTATTTTTTCGTCACTAATTCGTATACTTGATGACGATTAAATGGAATTTGTCACAATAATGGAATGACGAGAAAAAATGGGTAGGAGAGAACCTTTCAGCGACAAATTAGTAATCAATGGTGACGACATTTGGTGTCGCAATAAGTTTTTATTCGTGACAACACTATGTTTTGTAATTATTTTTTCCATGAAAAATAGTGACGACATCCAGTGTCACGATAAGTTTCTTTTCATGACAACACCATATTATGTCACTGTTTCAAGAAAATTAGTGACAATATTATTTTGACACTAAAGTTTTATTTAGTGATGAAAAATATGAATTTTCCATTCACATCAAGATTTAGAATGCGACTTTTTCAATAACAACTTGATAATAATTGGTGATGACATTTGGTATCACTACATTTTTTTTAATGTAAGTATTATTCAACTTATTATTCATCATTATATATTTATTTTTCTATGTTTATTTAACTAACTTTATAGTTTTTAACGACTATATTATTATTATATAATATTTCTTAATTTTCTTATTTTTAAAATTGATTAAATAAGTTTATAAATTTAAATAATAGATTATTATTTTTTCTTTAGATTCTAAGTTTCCAAATTTATTTATTATCGTATTATAACATTTTATATTTATCTGCAAAAGTTCTCAATTAATCTCTTTACACAAATTCTTTTTTTGTGAACACCTTTTTTTTGTGTGAAATATTTATTTAGAAGTTAATCATATTTTATTATATTCTTATCTAATTTATTTTGATATTTATTTTATAATATTTTAATTATATTTTTTATTTTTAAAATATATCAAGTAATTATTTATGATTAAATATTTATTTAACTTACTTTATAATTTTTAATGGCTTATATTATTATTCTATAATATTTTTAAGTTTTTTATTTTACAGATTTATCTTATAAATATATAAATTTAAAATGTTTTATGGTATTTTTTTATGGTTTTAAGTTTTGAGATTTATATAGTATTATATTATAACATTTTATATTTATGTTTTAATTTTTTTTTTATTAAATAGTTATTTAGAATTTATTTTATATTTATGAGAAGTATTAACTTTTTTATTAAGTTTAAAAATGAATTTCTGGTAAGTTATGTAGGGTAAAAATAAATATTAAACTTATTTTTAAATGTATGTTTCTTTGTTTATAAAATATAACATAAGTACCGTGTGGTGGAGTGGTTGGCTAGGTATCAATATTAAATATCGTGGGTTCAAATCCCTTGTCTCTCAAAAATTATTTTTAGCTCCTTAACCTTTGTGTAGTTTAATTATAATAAAAAAATGTGTAAATATTGAAGCAACTTCAATAAAAATGTAAAATCGCAAAATAAAACCAATTGGATTTGAACACACAATGTATAGCACTAGTTGCTAATAAGGTATGAATCAAACCATTTAACCAGCTACTATTTGATGTTAATTTCTCCAAATAATATAATTATACGTTTGTGTGATCACAATTATTCGAAACCTAAGTTGCACCGACACGGATGTGGACTCGGGACACGATACGAACACAACTACTATTTGATGTTAATATTTCCAAATAACATATAATTGAATGTTTATCTGATCACAATTACTCTTAACCTAAGTTGCACCGACACGGATACGGACTCGGGACACAACACGGACACGAGGACACGTTATTTTTGAAAATATAGGACACGACACGACTCGGACACGTTTATAATATAAATAATTATTAATATATTTTATTTCCTATAAATATTCAATTGTAATAATTTCTGTTTTCAATTAATCATCTAGAATAATTACAAACTCATTCACAATAATTGATAAAACCCCAAGTAAAATAAAAAATGATAATAATTAAAAAACTGGAAAAAAATATTTATGAAAAAAAATTGTTAAACGTGTTGGGCTGTGTCCCCGTATGCCGTATTATAAATTAATCTAAAAAATAGAAAATTGGTTAAAATAAATATAAATAATATAAAATAATTTATAATAGTTATTTAGTAAATCTTAAAAAAACAAAAAAAAAACTTAATCATAAGTAATTAAGTAAAAAAGAAAAAAAAAGTATTATAGAATAATAATATTAATCGTTAAAAAATTATAAAATAAATTAAATGATTATATAAATAAAAATATGTAATCATGAGTAAGTAATTAATATACCTAATAATGAAAATAAAATAAAAAATATTCAGAATTTTTTTTATTGCTACATAAATCTCAAAATACTTTTAAACCAGAAAAAAAAAAAAAAAGTTTGATTAAGGCAACAATTATAGATGGTTTCCAATCAATTGAAAAATAGATAACACCAAAGTATATCTTAAGTTGCGACGACATTTTGTCTTAATAATAACAAAGCATCAAAAATAAACAACTCTCAAAAGGCAGCAATTAAAGATCGTTCCCACCAAATTAGCTGATGACAGAGGAATACAATGAAGCAGCAAGCATTGGCCAAATAATTCTACAACTTCAGTAATGAGTCACCCAAGCATCTATCGAATTATAAAGCTTTTGAGATTGCACCATTTCGTATATACGTGTGAATCAACAATGAGCATTGCATCATTTTCTCTCCTTTTTTTTTATTTCATTACCAAAACTAATGTTAGGGTGGAAGAGAAAAGGGAACAATCAAACACCCAATAACCAATTTAAATACATAAAAAATCAATTTCAATACATAAAAATTAGGAAAGATATAATGCAGATTCAAAATCAA
>BMAC01000074.1:1428955-1452944 GCA_014905375.1 Phtheirospermum japonicum
TATATATATATATATATATATATATATATATATATATTATATATATATATATATATATATATATATAATATATATATATATATTTCGTGATAATTATAAATATTCGTCACATATTGCTTTTTTTTTTTTCATGACAAAACATGTCCATCACCTTTCATAGTAAATAGTGGACGCATTATTTTGTCATTTTAAATATAGTTTATTTTAGTGACGACCAATGTTTCGTCACTATAAAATATATCTTTCGTGACGAATTGTATTATATTTAGAAAATATTTCATACAAATTACGACAATTAGAGCGTCATTATAAGTCAATGAATATTGTCACTATAATTATTTTTGTCACTGAAAGTCGAATGTTTTGATGACAAAAGAAAAGTTCGTCACTGAAAATGTTAACATACGGTGACAAAACAGATCTTTTGATGACAATTTTTCAATCACTTACGTGACGAATTTCAGCGTCACAAATAGAATCATCTATGGATGACAATTTACATCAGCGTCATCAAAACCGAACATTTAGTGGATGCGCTTGAAAAAATTGTCACTTTCACCTATGGTGACAGTCATACCATGACAACCGCTGTGACGCTCAGTTTCGTCCACTGTTTCTCTTCAGTGACGAAAAAATAGACTTTTAATTAGACCCCTTTTTGTCTTGCATTTTACAATTACATCCCTCACTTATCTAAATAGCACAAATAATTGAAAAAAAGGCGGGGCTATTTGTCATATTTATAAAAATTGAGGGAGTGTAATTGTAAGATACTTGATGACATTAGCAAATCCCGTCATGTCAATTTATGGATTAGGGCACAATATAAAATAGAATCAAACCTCAGGGTAGCTTCATAATTTCTAAAATTAGTTGTTTTTTGTAATTATAATATAATAAAGAAGAGACTATAACTTACGTCAAAAATATTATCGTACTCTTCCAGGAGCATCATAATAATCCCTTTGGCATTATTAGCAGCATTGGTGGCAGCAATAAGCTGAGCAGAATTATCTCCATTTGTATAATAGTCATCCTCTAATTCACATTCACCGGCTAAAAGAGGATGCAACAATAATGGAGCCATACAGATCGCAACCGCTGACTGTGTCATTCGATTCTCAGAAGCGTGAGACGAAATTATATGCATCATCTTAAGAACTCTAGAAAAATAGTGAATAACTTTAGAGTGAAAGTAAACAKGTAAAATGGCCTATACATATCGAAAGATCATGAGCATATGTTAAATTACCTTTGTAAGAGGCGTCTATTAGGTTCGGGAAARGATTCATGTATCGTGGAGCGCATTGTGTTCACCCGAGCTTCCATTGGGTCGATTTATTCTCAAGAAAGTCAACAAAAGAACAAGTTAATCAAAACACCAATAAAACTTTACAAATTATATAATGTGGAGTAAATGAGATAATAGAGACTTACTGAAGGCTTCCAACAAGGCAGTGCAACAAGATGCAGGAACGGGCGAAGAAGGTAGACATTCCTATTGAAATACAAAACTCAAAAAATAATGTAGCCAATAAGAACTCAAATGATACAAATAATATAACCCAAAACATTCTCCTTAATAAAGAAGACCAATTTCTACATTCATCCCAAGCTAAAAGTTCTGATTTCTAAGTAATAAGAATTGATAAAAATCAGTTCTTGTCAAGTGGTAAATAGCCAGGAAATTGATTTAAAAAAAAAAATAGCCATTGGCATATTAAACTAAACAAAGAAATAAAATAAGTAAACAGTCACTCATCTCCGATTTTGCCCCAGCATTAACTGAGAATTCAGCCTAATGAAAGTATGAAGTTTAGATAAAAGAAAACAGAATTAAATTCCCCTGTTTGACAACACATTTACTAAACCCCTTTGATTTAATTTAATTCCATAAAATTCCATTGTAATGCTGGTTGTCCCCAAGTAACAGCCTAATAAACAATTCTTCATTTCCAATTCTCATGGGTAGATACTTCTGTAAAATAAGTTCCCCAAATTTATGTTGAAAATAGATTTCCATTTAAAATAAATTAATTCCATCAATTCCAATACTAGTAGAGTGTGATATAATACATAATCAATATAGAGTTTTACGTGTTCGTATTAGTATTGTTTCTTTCACTATTTTCTTCCTTCCTGACTATGATGAACCATTGTCTAATTTGGAACCTTTTTTCCCTTTTTTTAGCATTCTTTCATAATCTATCATCTCATTCACAATCAAGCAACATACATAGTTGCTCTGCATCGATCTAAACCAAAAGAAAAAGAAAATAAATTGGAAACTTTGTCTGAATCCATAGACTTTACTATCAACTATACATAAGCATTACCAATCAATAATTCACTTCAGTTTAAAGCTCTTCAACAATCTCATTGGTATAGATCTAAAAAAAACCCTAATTGTAAATTTCATTTTCAAATCTATAAAGAAACACTAAAGACTCCAAAATTGCAAATAACATATTTAAATTTTGAAAGGAAATAAAATAGGCTTTAGCATCATAATTATATCAAAGAGGTGATCGCAAGACATTTGATTCTAACTTCGAGTCTACTTTTGTTCATATTTCATAGGCCTAAAATCGAACTCCATGGTCCACAGATAGTTAACCCAAATCCTGATCGATCCTTGTCGATAAAACCCCACCAACCAAAGTGCACCTCAGATGTATATCGTCCGTGGCGAGTGCCTGTGATTGTGTGTGTGAAGTCGACGGGGAAAAGGGTTAGGAGTGGGAGAGAAAGATTTAAAGGCTTACACATGCAACTGTAAATCGCAAGATCTCTTCCGTTTGTTGCTACCGCCAATTGATGACCCCTTGGAGTGTGGTAAATTCGAAATTAGGGCATAAGAGAGGCGGGAGGTGAGATTGAATAGAATTTGGGCATAAGAGAGGCGGAAGGTGATATATTTTTCTTTGACCATTATTTTCTCCACGGCGGGAAAGTGAAACACAATTTTTAGAAGTCTTTTTAAGTTACCATTATTGTGTATGTGTGTATCATATAATTTATAGTAAAGAAAAAAAAAACGAATTTATAACTTAATAATTTAAAGGGAAATGTGGAATACTATATTTTAGAAGCTCTCGCTCATTCGAGTTCAAATTATGTTTTTATTATTGCCCAATATAATTTATTTTATTTTTTTTGTATAAATAACATCATGAGATGGAAAGTTTTTAAAAGTCTCATATATTTGATCGTCACTGGGCCGAACTAATCGAACTAATGTGTAAAATCAATTATTGACCGAAACAATCGGTCAGTTTCAAGCCGAACTATTTGGTTTTATATCTTTTTTCTTTTTTTTTTTCCATTTTCTAGCACAAGAAAACAAAATTATATATATACATCCAAAGGATGCTACTTATCCATCAACCATGTATATCCAGAAAATACACTCATTCTGCATCTTTTTCTGGAACACACTAATTGTGTTTCAGTGTTCTGATTAAATATATGGAGAAAAATTAAAATTAATGTGGTGGAAAGCAAAAAACAAAATCAACTAAACAAAAATAGATAAACAAGCAAAGAAGTATATAAAAATGAGATGAGAATTGATTAAGCCAGAACGAAAAAAATTAAAACATCACAACCCAGGGCATCCAAAATTAAGCCAAAACCCGAAACAATAATTTGAATCAGAAAAAACAACAATCTGATAATAATAGCAATCTCAAGATATCAATCACAATTAGTATCTTATATCGATATATCATTAAAATAACCATTATACACATCAAAAGATAAAAGAGTATTGTCTCGATATCAATCGGAATCACTGTCATATGTTTGAAAATCATCATTTATTTCATCATCACTCGTTATAGGATCTTGTTGTTCATCATTTTCGTACTCAGCTATGGTGTCATCTTCCATGTCATCATCATCGCTATACATGTCATATGATGTAGTTGTACTTGAAGATAGACAAGAAGTTTCAACAACGTGGTCAAACGGCATGTCATCTTGATGTAGCTCAATAGACTCGAGATTTCCAAGATCAACAAAAAGTGAGAATTATGAAGAGTTATCGGGGTGCAATAGATCTACTTCAGTTAATAAGTTTGTCGATGAATTAGCATCCACAGTATGGTGAACTTCATGGACAATCTGCCATTTTGCAGGACGAGAAAGGTCGTTGGTATAAAATGCTTGTCTAGCTTGAGTGGTGACTCGTACGTTTTTGTTACGAATCTGTACATAATCGAGTCATTTTTGGGTCTTCTTATTATCTTTTTCAGGTAAAGACTAGGTTGAATTGCATCATTTTGCATTCTTTATCTCCTTACTTAACTTTCCGACTTTGTTGATCGCTAATCGTCCAAATGAGAGTAATCCTTTATTTTTCTCATACAGCTAGAGCATTCGGTGGATCCAACGCACAAAGATAGAAGAAGCAACGCTCAAAGGTAGCCCAAAGGACACCCACCGATAGGATAATGTATATCTTCGATCAGACTGACTGATGAAGCGCACACCGGCCGGGCAAACTGGTGCACCGATCGAAGCCATGGGCAGTAGCCTTCGTCCGATCGGACAAGACCTACGTCCGATCGGACAACTACATTATGCATGCCGATTTTTTTAGAAATCTTCAGTTACGAAACGACCAAAGGTTGTTTAAAAACTGCAGAGGAGGCTAGGGTTCGGTATTATTGAGTCTTGGGACTTTAGAGAGGCTAGAGAAGCCACCAAACACCCCGAAGGTAGAGAGATCTGACACATCTCTCATACCTCTAGTATAAATCCGTACGACGCCATATCAAGGTTCGATTCGAAGCAGCCAACGTTCGTCGCTAGGATTATGGGTTCGTGACAAAACCTTGGGACTTTACATAACTCTCGGAGTGCACTCGTTCATCATCATCGCTCGTTGAAAGTAGGTCAATGATTAGTAATTTCTAAACTCGCAACCTTGATATTTTCGTAGTAGTTTGATTTGGAATTTGATATGAATAATTGGAGAACATGTTGGATATTGTTTTGTTGATAGATTGTTAAAGTGTTGGTGATTAGAATTCGTATTATTGTGTTTTGGGATATTGATGTTGGATAAACAATCGCTTGAGATGAATAATGAAATTGTGATTGCTTAGTTATGTTCCTCGAAGTATTTCAGTAGTTATATTTTTAAAAATCTTGTTTAGTATTTGAAATGTTTTGGTAAGTGGCGTAGTGATAGAATCATTGTTGTTCTTTAGTTGTTAAAGGCTTATGATTGATAGATGTTATTGTTGAAGCATGCAAGCAAGTTTACGATTGTTAGTATGATGAGTAGTAGTTCGCTTCTGGTTCGCAATAATTACTTTTCTTAAACTTATCGAGAGGTTGACACCCTCGAGACAAGAAGAGTTTCATTTTTAAATTTATTGAAGTTGCATCATTTCCGAAACCCCAATTGATCGTGTGTTTTAGATAGAATTTATGATATTAGTATAATAAGTATCATTAAATTAGATTCCCATTCCTCGAGAGATCGACTTACCAGTCTAAAAGTGACCCCGTTCTCTTGCGGGCGAACTTAAACTCCTTTTCAAAATGTAGATGTGTATCGGTTGATCGGTAATTAATTTTGAAAGGAACACAAAAGTTCGGCTCAAAATTTGGCGCCGTTGCCGGGGAATGGCAAAGGTGTTAATGATGTTTATTTGTGTTAATGTTTATGTGTCGATAATTGTATAATGTTTTTGGTTTGCCTCTCGATGCGGTGATTTGTTTGTTGTTGATGCAAGGTCGGCGAAGCCTTAGAGGTGAATTGACCCCATTCATCAATAGCATCGAGTGAGTGACGAGACCGAGACAAGTATTTCCTTCTACTGAAGGGAATCTTTTGGAAGCAAGTTCAACCATCATGGCGGAAAATCTACCTCTTGGAGGTTGTGAAAATGGAGGAAGAGGAGGAATGGATCGTGGGCGAGGGAGAGGACGAAATAACCAAACCCCTCCTCGTGATTATCCATACGGCGTGCCACCAATTTATGACACACATGTACAAGAGCAAATAAATAACAACAAGGACGAAGAACCACGCAATCCACCTCTTATCCATGATGAAGAGCCAAGAGATCCACGCAATGTAAACAACGGGGAGCACCTAGCTAGGGACGATCATCAAATTATGATGCAAGAGAACCCTACTTACCAACAACCTCCTCAACGATTTCGAAACCGCGAAGAAGCTCGAGCTTATAACGCTCGAGCAAATCAAGAGTTCGAACACAATAATGGTTGTCATGGCGGGCCCCAGCCCCAAAACAACCAACGAAACCACCACGGACTCGGACAATTCGAGCAAGAGCGGAATCATAATCAAAATAGGAGAGAGGGACGACTATTCAACGCTTGGAAAATGGAGAATTTCCTGAATGATGGCTATGAGGACCATGGTATATTTGAGGAGGAACGTAATTATGGGTACTACGAGGAGTATGGAGAAGAAAGAAATTTTGGCGCACGAACTAACTTTGGAGGAAGATGAGGGCGCCGGTACCCTAATGAACGCCGTCAAGGAGATCTCCTCTTCCCAACAATTGGTCCATACAGCAGTGCGATAGTCTTAGGCCCCGCGGCAAGAGACTATGATTTAAAAGCGGGCAACGTGAACCAACTACCTACTTTTCACGGCTTGCCCAATGAAGACCCTTTGAATTTCATTCGGGAATTTTACCTTGTGGTGGGCAGAATTCCAGCACTTGGACTCCACGAAGATCAACTGAGAATGAAATGATTTCCGACGACCTTAAAAGATAAAGCGAAGCATTGACTTTTATCGTTGCGACCCAATTCGTTGACTAATTGGGAGATGGTGTATAAAAAGTTTGTGAGTAGGTTCTATTCCGCTCAAACAACTGCCAAATTGCGAAGAGAGATCACGAACTTTGAGCAAATGGAGGGAGAGTCGTTCTATGAAGCATGGGAACGATACAAGGGACTCTTGCAAAAATGTCCACACCACCACAACAACGCAGAAATGGTAAACAATTACTTCCATGAGGGGCTATTTCCGATTTACAAACAATAAGTGGAGGTGAAGGCCGGAGATTTTGGGGAGCTAACCGCTACGGAAGCGTGGGAACTCTTTGAACTGATGAGTGAAAAATCGCAACAAACGAGTTTCCGACCAAGGAGGTATAAAGTCCAGGGAACCCCTATTCCCAACAATGAAGTAAGCCAAATTGAGGAGCTAACCAATCAAGTTGTGCTCTTGAAAAGTAAAATGAAAGGGGAGGAGAAACCATCGACACCTCCGCCCAAGATGTGCGAAAAATGTGGAGCGGTGGGACATGAGGCTGACACGTGTAAGGTTGTGTTTGACGACGAAGAGGATGAGGTACTGAATGCCATCCAAAACTATCAACCCAACAACACGTATGGGAAGAAATTCGCCGGAAAATACAACTCAAAGTTGAGCTACGTTCCCAAAAGCTCGAATTACGTGCCAAACTCCAAGCAACCGGACCCACGACCATCCCCAAATAAGAACCAAGGAGAAACTAGTGGATATAACTCTTATCAAAATAAGGGGCCAAGCAACTACTCACAACACCCTCTGCAATAATATCAAACGCCACATCACAATACCAGCAAGCGCCGCAACCACAATACCAGCATGCGCCGCAACCACAGTACCAGCAAGCACCGCAACAACAATACCAGCAAGTGCCTCAACAGCAGGAAATGCCGCTCCCGATCAACCCCGACGAAGAACTAAGACTATGGCGTAACAACTAGAGCATGAAACTCTACGAAATCGGGAGAAAACACTTCGTACTATCGAAGAAGGAAAGTACCATCGATTAGCACAGGGGGAGTGATTTCATACAAGAAAACACTTCCAATGGCAATGCCCCAATATCCTTGTCCAAAGTCCCATCGATTAGCACAGGGGGAGTGATTTCATCTAAACTCTCCAAAACCTCTTCTTTACACTCATCCTCTTCTAAACACGTATTCGAGCATGAATCTTCTACCACCAAAGGGGGCTTCACAACATCAAGAATTGGTACCTCATCCCCCTCGTTCGATAATTCACTTATAGAAGCTATCATTTGAGCCAACATCATCTCCATATTCTCAAAACTTTGTTTCATAGACTCACAACTTCGATGCATAGACGCAAAAGGGTCATCTTCGAGTTTGGTCAATGGGACGATGTCGTCTTGAAATTTAATCATCTTAGCTCCTTGGTCTTGCTTCTCCACCACTAATTGATCATTTGGTTGGTAAACTTCATAGCTCGGGTAGGAAGGAATCATTTCGGGAGGGACATAAGAATCATAACTTGCATAATTTTGGACGGCGACAATTTCCTCCTGTGGCTCCTCGTAAAATAATACTAAACATTCATTCGCCATATGTCCTCGCTGTCCACAACGATTACATATTACATTAGGCACGTAGAACTTCCCCATGAACTTATCGATTACGTCATACCACGTTTGCAAAGAATTGGGCTCTAACTTTCTGTACCATTTCATTGCTTGCTCCTTCAGTGCAAAAGTGAAGAGTCAAAACCGCACTTGCTCCCTTGTAAACCCGAGAAGAGGAGAACTATCGGTGATAAACTCGAACTTCCGCATGAATTTAAGCGCATCTTCGTTCCGTAGTCCATAAAAGATTAGGAGATTCAACTAGTCGTACTCGTCAGGAAAGTAATTATTCATTGCATCGCTCAATGGAATGGCCGGTCGAAGTTCACGACGCCAATCGAACGGTGGTTCATCGTACGGATAATACATTTTTTTTCAATTTTTTAAAGAAAAATTAATATTTTCGATTTTTTTTAATTTTCAAATTTCTTTTTTATATATATATTTTTTTTAATTTAAATTTTGAATTTTCGATTTTTTTAATTATTATATTTATTATATTTTTTTTTCGAAAAATAAATATTATTAAATTAAAAATAACATTTTCGAATTTTTTTATTTTAAAAAGAAAAAACGGTTTGATAAATCTTGGGTTTTGGTTGTAAACGAACCTTGCAAACACAACACTCAACACACAAGATTAAAAACACCGGTGGAAAATAATAAAAAAGATAAAAAAAAAAATCACAAATAAAAATTAAAGATAAACGAAATGAAAATAAAAACACAAATAAGGATAACGAAGAGCAAACACAAAATTCACAACCATTAGTTTTCCCCGACAACAGCGCCAAAATTTTGATTCGAACTTTTGTGTACCTACTTTATAAATATTTGTCAAATTTTTAAAAGCTCGCCCGCAAGAGTACGGGATCGCGTGTAGGTTGGTAAGTTGAACCGAATCGTCTCTCAAGGAAAACTAGGCTCGGAAGTTCCTTTTGTGTTTATTTGTTCACGAATACGAAATAAAAATAAAATCCTAATCTAAACACATAAAAGCAATAAATTGATCTAAACGAAGAATAATAAAATTCAAAGGTTTTGAAAAGATTTAGAAAACAAGGGTTCTAGAGCTTCGAATCGTTTCCACGATTTATTGGGATAAACCCAATTGATGGTTCACGACGATTCTAGGCTCTAGACCCGTTAGATCTAGCCAAGCAATTTCATCAATCTCAACATAATAATCCCAACATCATCATCACCAATAATATTATACAATTCATCATCATACATGGGGGGGTTTGTTTGTTGGGGTTTAATTATTAAACTATCAAGCATGAATTTAAAAGCATGAAAATTAATTAAACTAAATTAAACGAAAAGAAAACTTACTATTTAAATTGATGAATTTGCAGCGTCTTGGTTGTAGAAAACTTGAATCTAAATTATCTAATAACTAATCTAAATTAATCTAAAGCTAGAAATCTAAATCTAAGAAATTTGTAGAGAAACTGCAAACAAGTCGGCACACGTTGGGGTTGTCAATCACTAAGAGGCCTTAAAAACCCTAGGAATAAGTTTCAAGTGTCTAACTATAGCTTAGGTAACTTCAAAATTCGGGTTTAGGGGGTAGTATTTATAGAATTTGGAAATCTTGTGTAACAAGTCACGAAACCAACTTTCTGGGCACTTAACAGTAACACTTAACGGTAAGGAGCTACCGTTAAAAGCTACCGTAAACGTCTCTGTCCAGTCTTAACGGTAGCGTTAACGATAAGGTAGCGGTAGGTAACCCTTATAGAAAGCTATCATTAACTCTTCATTTTTGTACTTCTGCACTTCGACAACGGTTCTGAGCAGCGATAAGTAACCGTTTTAGATAGCGGTAGCTACTAGCGGTAGGAAGATACCGTTAACTGCTATCGTTAATGCCTCTGATATTCCTTTAACTATTACATAACGGTTCGAGCATAATAACCGTTATAGAAAACCTGGCAGCTTCAAATTCTTGCTACTTCTTCGCCGGAAAGCTCGATCTTTGACTCTTGATCATCATACTTCATCTTTTACGTGCTGAACTCTTTCGGTTACTTAGCTATAAAGTGAAAAACCACAAATAGTCAATTATTTGCATGAATATATATAAAAAAAGCGGTAAAATAAGCTGGAAGTACAAACATACAAATTTAAGCTCAAACTACCCTTATACCAAAAATAATAAGAAAAATAAACTAAAATACCTACTAAAATCAAGACAAATCCGTGCTAATCAGAAATAGGATGGAGTATCGGTGACATCAAGGGGATAAGTCCGGTCATGTGCATGCACCGTATCGATCTAGAAGAAGGAGTGAAACCGGTACGAGAGGGGTAGAGACGTTTGAACCCTACGCTTAAAGAAGTAGTGAAGAAGGAGATCTTCAAGTTAATCGACGAAGGGGTTATATATCCCATATCTGATAGCGAGTGGGTTAGCCCAGTGCACGTTGTTCTAAAGAAAGGAGGCATCACAATCTTGGAAAATGAAAAGGGAGAAATCGTTCCAACACGCTTAACCACCGGGTGGCGCATGTGCATTGACTATCGGAAGCTCAATGAAGCGACAAGGAAAGACCACTTTCTACTTCCGTTCATGGACCAATTACTCGACAAGTTAGCAGGGCATGAATACTATTGCTTTCTGGATGGCCTTTCTGGTTACTACCAAATTGCGATAGCTCCAGAGGATCAGAAAAAGACCACATTCACGTGCCCCTTTGGAACATTTGCTTACCGGAGAATGCCCTTTGGCTTGTGCAATGCCCCAGCAACTTTTCAGAGATGTATGATCTCCATCTTCATCGAGTTCATCGACGACTTTCTCAAAGTCTTTATGGATGACTTCTCGGTATTTGGATCTTCCTTTTCTCATTATTTGAAAATTTTAACAAACGTACTTGAGCGTTGTGTTGAGTCATATTTATCCTTGAGTTGGGAGAAGTCTAAATTTATGGTGAAAATTGGAATTGTGTTGGGACATGTGGTGTCGAGTAAGGGGTTGGAAGTTGACAAGGCTAAAATCAACGTTCTTGAAACTCTTCCACCCCCTAAGGATGTCAAAGGAGTTAGAATCTTTTTGGGACATGCGGGCTTTTATAGACGTCTCATAAAAGATTTTTCAAAAATTTGTCGCCCGTTATGTAAATTGCTTGGGAAAGATGTGCCTTTCGAGTTCGATGGTGAGCGTCTTAGAGCTTTTGATGTTTTGAAAGAAAAATCAACACAAGCACCAGTTGTAGTTGCACCTGATTGGTCTCTTCCTTTTGAAATAATGTGTGACGCTTCAAACAAGGCAGTCGGGGCAGTCTTAGGACAACGAGTGGATAAATGCTGAGGGTCATTTACTATGCTAGTTATATGTTAAATAGCGCCCAACGTAATTACACCACTACAGAATGTGAACTATTTGCAGTTGTGTTCTCATTAGATAAGTTCCGTTCTTACATCGTTGGTTCCAAGGTGATTGTGCACACTGATCATGCAGCCCTTCGACATTTGTTCGCCAAAATACAAAGTAAGCAAAGATTGATTCGTTGGATTCTTTTCTTACAAGAATTTGAAGTTGAAATTAAGGATAGGAAAGGGAGTGAAAATGTGGTTGCTGATCACTGGTCCCGTATGCTAATAGAAGGAGAGCCTAATAAAATTGAGTTTGTAGACGACGTGTTCCCATATGAGGGTGTGAATGCCGTTGAAAGAGTCAATGAACCGTGGTATGCCGATTTTGTTAACTACCTTGCTTGTTATATTATCCCTAACCATATTTCTTTGCAAGAAAGAAAGAGATTTTTGTTTAAATGCAGGAGTTTATTTTGGGACGATCCTTATTTATACAAGCGTTGCAAGGATGGACTTTTTCGAAGATGCATACCGGACGAAGAGAAGATTGGTGTGTTAAAATTTTTCCATGATGAGGGAGGACATTTTGGAAGCCAGAAAACGGCCTTCAAGGTCCTCCAAGCCGGATTTTACTGGCCCTCACTATTCGCCGACGCACACCAATATTGCAAGACTTGCGATAGATGCCAACGGTCGGGAATGATAGGAAAGAAGGACGAGATGCTCTTGGTACCCAATCAAGTGATCGAGATATTCGACATATGGGGCATAGACTTCATGGGTCCTTTCCCGAAGAGTGGAGAGTACGAGTACATACTCGTAGGAGTCGATTATGTGTCGAAATGGGTGGAGGCAATTCCCACGCGAAAGGCTAACTCCGAGATTGTTCTCAAGTTTATTCAAGAGAACATTTTCAGCCGATTCGGAGTACCGAGAGCATTAATCAGCGATGGGGGTAGCCATTTCTGCAACTGAGCTTTTAATCGACTGATGAGTAAGTATGGGGTGCGTCACAAGGTGTCAACCCCTTATCACCCACAAACCTCGGGACAAGTGGAGACGAGCAGTCGGCAAATCAAGGCCCTTCTAGAAAAAACCGTGAGACCGAACTGCAAGGACTGGGGGAAAAAATTGATTGACGCATTGTGGGCTTATCGTACAACTTATAAAATAGTTTTGGGCATGAGCCCATTTCAGTTGGTTTATGGAAAAGCTTGTCACCTTCCTGTCGAATTGGAGCATCGTGCTGAATGGGCAATTTGTATGTTGAATCTTGATTTAAACGAGGCAGGGGGTATAGAAATTTTGAGCTAAGTGAATTGGAGGAGATTCAAAACGACTCATACGAGACGGCGTGGGCGAGCAAATGAAAAATGAAAGAAACGCATAACAAGAAGCTCGTCAATAAAACTTGGAAGTCGGTATGTTAGCCTTGCTCTTTAACTCTCGTTTCAAACTCTTCCCAGGTAAATTGAGATCGAATTGGAGCGGTCCATTTTTGATTATCGATATCAATGAATTTTGAGCCGTAACCTTACTCGATGAGAAGAGTAATTCTACCTTCCAAGTCAACGACCATTGAGTGAAGTTGTACCACGGAGGTTCTATTTATCAAAAAGACCATGAAGTGGTGATACTCCATGACCCCCCTAAAGAAACTTGAAGCTCGACTGAGGTACCGTCAAGCATAAGACGTTAAACGTTGCACTTCTTGGGAGGTAACCCAAGTTCTTCTCCTTTCTTCTCTTTTCTTCTTTTACTATCTGACATTTGTACATATATGTATATACGTCTGTTTAGAATATTCGGCAGGTGCAATTGCGAATTCAGAAATGAGGAACGAGTTTTCCAGGACTGACCGATCGGAGACCTACATGTAATCGGTCGGACTACTCTGATGAGTTGTCCGATCGAAGGAGAAAAGTGATCGATCTGATGGTAAGTGCGAGAGAGATAATTTGGAAGGAATATTGCCATGCAGAAAAGACAAAATGTGGTAAGAAATTTTGGCAATATTCACTGAGGTAAGGGGATCATTTTATTATAGGATTTGATCTTGTGAAAAGCTAAGAAAATATCTTCTTTCCCTAATCTCAATTCTAATTGATTCTGAAAATCCCTTCTTTCTCCACTCTCAAACCCTATATAAACCCAACTTCAAGTCTTTAATCTCCACACCAATTCCTCTTATAATCTCTAATATACTCGAGTATCAAAAGCATTCAGTGAGAACCATGAACCATCATAACAACATCAGTTATGGATGGGTAGCTCAGAAGAAATACGAGGATACCGTCGAGAAATTGGAAAATGAATTGGAAGAGTATCGCCAAAAGATCCACCAACTGCAAACTGATCTCCACAAATTTCTTACCGAAGAGGTCGCTCTAACTAAAAACATTGAGCGCCTTCACAACATTCTGGACGATGAGGATGCCGAGATCATACGACTGAAGGGTAGGATCGTTGACCTTGAAGAACAGGTGGAGGAACTTTATGAGATGGCGTTTGGGCACATTCCGCCCCCTAATTAGTCTATTAGGCCATTTATTGAGAGTGAATAACCTTGTTACTCTAAGTGGAATGATTTTAAGCATGTTATCGCAATAACGAGCATTTTTGCTCGATAATTAAATAAATAACTTTTGGTTGTGGAGTAACTTGTTCGTACCTAATTTTCTTTTGTGAATTTTTGCAGGGTACCATAATAATATTAATAGTAATAATATATATATAAAAAATCAAAGAACAGTGCAGACCGGTCGGTCATGGACCTCGTCCGATCGCACAAAGCTTACTGGACCGCAGTCCGATCGGACAAAGAAACAGCCGATCGGACGACTGCCCAGATTATAAAAGGGCTATTTTCCCCATTCGTGTTTTTTTTACCCTAAACCTCAAAATCTCCTCCCTCTGCAGAGCAAACACACGAATTCACACCTCACAACTTCACCACCCAGAAAATTACACCCGTTCATAGAATTTGGGGAATCAAGCACAATTCCTTCACACCACACCAATCTTCACCACCACCTCCAAACACGGCAACTCCAAGGTATAATGGCTGAAACTCAAGCTTATTAAACTGTTTGGGGCATTGAATTGCAGGTTTTTTGGTGATTGGAGTTGGGTTGTACAAATTGAGCATGGTTTGGTTGAGTTTCTGAGGAGCAAAGTAGGTGTTCGATAAAATTCCTGTGAGAACTTCTGTTGCTTCTTGTGAATTTTTTAATCCGTCATGGCATCCTCCTCTCGACAAAGACGTGGAAAAACTTCTAGCCGAGTGCCGAGCAATACTAGGGGAGGGTTAGCCCCTTTGGACCTCAAGGACGAACGTGAGACTACGCACTACAAATCCTTGATTAAGCGGGATGTCTACCACCCCCGATTCATTAACCTACGATTCTGGGAGGAGAAGGTCAACATAGGGGATAAGACGGCGGAGAAGTTCGTTAAGGGAATTGGGTCCCTCAGACAAATGAAGTGGGCCAATGTTAATCAACACGGGTATCGCACTCTTATGCTCGAGTTCTTCACGATGTTCAAATCACTCGCCGATGGAACCTTCGAGTGTCGTTTCCGATACCAAATCTTCCACACTTACAAGAGTGACCTCGACGAAATTTTTGGAATTGATAGCCAGAGAGGGCCAAATGAGGGATTTGAGCTCGACGACTATGACAAAAGCACTTGGTGGACCAAGCTTTCTGGAGCACCACCGGAACCCGGGTTCTACTTCAACTCGATGTCCTTGCGGTCAAACGCTGTCTATCTCACATACAAGTTCTTTATGCAAATTTTCTTGGGGAAAGAGGACGCCACATGGATTTCGTCCACCGAGTTGAAGGCATTGTGGATTGCGTACCACCGAGGCAATGCAAACATTTATCCACTCTTAATTGCAGCAATTGAAAATGTCCAAAAAGTGCGAGAAATAAAAACGGCAAAGCTTACTTTAGGTGCTTTCATCACCGAGCACGACACCACAGTTGTCATCCTTATGACGACGACATTGTGTACCGAAGTGTGGCAATGATGGTTGAGATTCGGACGGTTAATGACCAAAACGTAGCTATTTTGACGTTCATGTTGACTTCGGAGAGGCTAATAGATGAATAAATCGAGAATTCCGACAACGACGATGACGGTGATGACGGTGAGAATGATGAGGATGCGGATAACGACGATGAGGAGGAGAACAATGAGGTTGAGGACATGAACGAAGAGGATGGAGGAGATGGGAACACCGGTTCTCGGACTTACAATCATGGCGAGTATGGGGAGGGCGTGTACTTTTTGGATGAGCAGTGGCAGCAACAGCAGGATTTCCAAGCGCGCATGATGGATCAAATGAGGCAATTGAGCCTCCATCAAGAAGAGCACGCGAGAAACGATCGACAGGACGCCTGAGCCGCATGTGAGGAGGCATGGTATTTCCGGTGCACGTTGACTATGATGGGCAACAACTGGGTGGAAACTAATCAGAGTCTTACCCGGTTGATCGGAAGCATAGAGGCAAATCATGGATACCTCGTTACGATTGACGAGCGCCTCTCCCGCCTCGAGCAGCGCTTCCCACCCCCACCTTCGAACGACATGGACCAGTAGGCGGGCCCGTGCCCCACTATCTGTATCACCACTCTATCCACTTTTTATTTGCTTTCTAGGATATTTGTTATTTATTCGGATTTATTATATGTATTAATATCTTTTGTGTTTCTGTTGGGGTGACTATTGCTAAACTTATGGTTTGTTTAACTACTTCTATGGCTCTGTACGTTGATTTTAATTCCCCACATTCATTTTGGCGTGTTAGCAACCAGGAGTTTGCTTACTTTTCTTGATAGGGGGAGGGGACGGTATCGTCCGATCAGTGACACAGAGATGACCGATCGGACAATGTCTACTGGACTCCAGTCCGATTGGAGAAGATCTATAAACCGATCGGACGACCGCACAGTCCTTGAGCCGGGGTTTAGAGTCTCATGCATGTCGATTTCAAACCATTTTTGGTAACATAGTCACAATTTCGTAACAAAATGCTAGTCAACTAATTAATTACGTCAACTTTTGTTAAATCTTTGCCCATGCTTATTTGTGTTTGTACTGGCATGCCTGTCGTAATCATGTATTATGTGATATGATGTAAGAGTCTTTTGAGCTTGTTTAAGTGTAAAGTTTTTCAAAAACTACTTATATATTTATGTAAAACAACACTTAGTTGTTTACATTTTTGCAAAGCTTTAAAAACCCGTTCACCTTGTTTTCAAAGTTTGAAGTAAACCCTTGAAAGAAGCCTTGTGTGTTTATCAACATTTCATGTTGTGATTCAATGAGTGTTTTGAGAAGTCTCTAAATCGCATGTGTACATTGGGTTTTGAAAATGATGATAGGCACATATAAAACCTATTTTCGGCCTTATTCATAAATAAAACCACTAAAAATCCCTAATGAGCCCCTTGAGCCTTTATTCCATCTCTTTGTTAACCACAAGCATTGTTGCAACTCTTATTTCATTTAAGTTTGTGAGATGATAGTTTTATTTATCATTAGTTAATGAGATATGACGATTGCAGGGTGGGAATTAGTGGAGTACTATACAAAAATTAAAAAATAAAAAAAAGGATTAAGGGTGCTTAAGTTCATAAGAGCATTTAGATAATAAAAATAAAGCCTATTTATTAAGGCAAATATTCGGGTTTTGGGGTTAGAAATAGCCTTAGCTATAAAAGGCTAAAAATAATGGTATATGGTTGTTTGGGAAGAATGAGGAGCAAGAATTACGCTCTATACTTTAAGTTTTAGATTGAGTGGGTTATTGATTGTGTTTGTCCGCAAGTTAGCCACACATCTTTACATATGACATACCTTACCAAAGATCCTACATTACAACCCTAAAAGAAGTCCTAATCCGATTCTTGATTAAATGTGCACACTTATGCGATGAATGAGTCTTTGATTTTCAAGAGTCGTTGAATGCATGATTATAACAATCCGAGCGTATACACTTACCTATTGAAAAACACGAGCGAATGAGTGCACCATGATATATTTCCCTTTTGTGAGGATGCATTACTTACCTTTTGAAAAACACGAGCGAATGAGTGCACCATGATATATTTCCCTTTTGTGAGGATGCATTCTTTCGATTTCAAGGTGAAACAGTTATACGAGTTAGCATTATGGTTTTCGGAGAAGGTGTTTATAATTGCAAAACTAAACTATATGCACAACATGAATCTTAGCTCTAACTACTTTCACTTCTCTTGAGTTTGATTCTTTCGTTTGTTCGAGGATGAACAAACCAATTAAGCATGGGGTGGTTGATTTGTACATTTTTGTTACGAATCTGTACATAATCGAGTCATTTTTGGGTCTTCTTATTATCTTTTTCGGGTTAATACTAGGTTGAATTGCATCGCTTTGCATTCTTTGTCTCCTCACTTAACTTTCCGACTTGTTGATCGCTAATCGGTCCAAATGAGAGTAATTCTTTATTTTTCTCATACAGCTAGAGCGTTCGGTGGATCCAAAGCACAAAGATAGAAGAAGCAACTCTCAAAGGTAGCCCAAAGGACACCCACCGATCGGATAGTGTATATCTCCGATTGGATTGACTGATGAAGCGCACACCGGCCGGGCAAATTGGTGCACCGATCGAAGCCACGGGCAGTAGCCTTCGTCCGATCGGACAAGTACGTTACGCATGCAGGTTTTTTTGGAAATCTTCAGTTACGAAATGGCCAAAGCTTATTTAAAAACTACAGAGGAGGCTAGGGTTCGGTATTAATGAGTCTTGGGACTTTAGAGAGGCTAGAGAAGCCTCCAAACACCCCAAAGGTAGAGAGATTTGACACATCTCTCATACCTCTAGCATAAATCCGTACGACGCCATATAAAGGTTCGATTCGCAGGAGCCAATATTCTTCGTTAGGATTATGGGTTCGTGACAAACCTTGGGATTCTACGTAACTCTCGGAGTGCACTCGTTCATCCTTATCGCTCTTTGAAAGTAGTTCAACGATTAGTAATTTCTAAACTCGCAACCTTGACGTTTCGTAGTAGTTTGATTTGGAATTTGATATGAATAGTTGGAGAACATGTTGGATATTGTTTTGTTGATAGATTTTTAAGGTGTTGGTGATTATAATTCGTATTATTGTGTTTTGGGATATTGATGTTGGATAAACAATCACTTGAGAATAAGAATGAAATTGTGATTGCTTAGTTATATTTCTCGAAGTATTTCAGTAGTTATATTTTTATAAATCTTGTTTAGTATTTGAAATGTTTTGGTAAGTGGCGTCGTGATAGAATCATTGTTGTTCTTAGGTTGTTAAAGGCTTATGATTGATAGCATGCAAGCAAGTTTATGATTGTTAGTATGATGAGTAGTAGTTCGCTTCTGGTTCGCAATAATTACTTTTCTTAAACTTGTCGAGAGGTTGACACCCTCGAGACAAGAAGAGTTTCGTTTTTAAATTTATTGAAGTTGCATCATTTCCAAAACCCCAATTGATCGTGTCTTTTAGATAGAATTTAGTATAATAAGCATCATTAAATCCGATTCCCATTCCTCGAGAGATCGACCCGAGTTAACTTACTAGTCTACAAGTGACCCCGTTCTCTTGCGGGCGAACTTAAACTCCTTTTCAAAACATAGACGCGTATCGGTTGACCGGTAATTAATTTTGAAAGGAACACAAAAGTTTGACTAAAGTGGAAAGTATGAATTGGTCGTCTTTGTAACCCTCAATACTGGTGTCTATATTTATGATGTTTCTATCATGCACAATATGTCGATGATGATCAAACTTAAACCATTTGCATCGAAACAGGACAATCAACAACTAACAAGTATAATGAAGTTCTATAATTTCTTGTAAATTGCCATAATACATTTGTCCACTCACTCCAGGAACTGACACACCATTGTTTTGTGTTAACCGACGAATGTCACGGTCATGAGTTAAGAAATAAACTCCATTAACTACACATCCACCATATGATTGGGCAAAATGGTCACATCCAGACGCCAATGCATACACTTCTTTAGATACTGACCGAGGATCATAGTACAACCGAAGTTCATGAATTAAAAACTAAAGTCTCATTTCTTGAGATGAAGGAAGCAATATATTATTACTTTTTTTACTTTTGTTATTTGGGAATATCTATGTTGGTTCGTATTTAGCTTGGGTCAAAAGGATAAGCTTAATAGAACCATACATCATGTTGGTTTGTATTTATCTTGGATTAGGACGTACCTTTTTGAAAAACCAATCTTCAAATTCATGTTTTTGCTGAAACTCCAAGTCACTAACACCACGCGCCAACAACTCTCGCTTGTGTTCTCTACAACAAAAAAAGAATATATAAAATTATAATAATATATTGAATATTAAAATAATGAAACCACTTACTGCAAATACATATCTATTTCGGTGCAATTATTAAGAATATAAAATTGTGCCTGCTTATGCTTCTCCGGAGATAGAGCTACGCTCTTGCGACCTCCAAGTGGGATGCACTGTGATCGAAAAACCAAAAGTTGTGATGTCACTTCACATATCGGGTTTCTACGGGTTCGATTGAACTTTGTCTCTACATCATTGAAATAACTAGAACAAAATGTAAATACCTCTTTTGCCACATATGCCTCGGCAATCGACCCCTATGGCTTTTCCGGGTTTCTTACACATCCCTCTGGCTTAGCCGGGTTTCTTACACATCCCTTAGCCAATACTATGCCAATGCATAAGTTATGCGGTCTCTTCCATTGCAAATAACCTCTTCAACCTTGGGATCATAGGGAAATATCGCATAACCTTATGTGGAATCTTGCTTTTAGAACCTTTTCCACTATTCTCTCGCCAACGTGATTCTCCACAGACTGGATATGTTTCTTTATTGGCATGCTCTTTATAAAATAGTGCAAAATCATACTTACATACATGTATATTCTCATAGTCGAGACCCAATCTTTCAAGCAACTTCTTAGCCTCATAGTGTGAGTTGACAAGTTTCATTGATGGGAATGCGAGTTTCAATAACTTAAGCAACTCATTAAATGATGTATTTGTCACTTGTCATTCACATTGATATTCATCAACTTCACAAGAAAATTTAATGAAGAGAATGATGAAATCCCTTCATACAATTTAGTGTCCATTGCCTCGTACAAGTTATGATACTACTCGTCAGTGCTCTCCAACATATACTCATCATCTGGGTCCACGTCTGCCATCACATTTCTCATTTCATCCATCATTTCAAAGTCAACGGCTGACATACCAGGTTTGTGTTCTGCTAAATGCTCTCCGTGGTGAATACAAATATCATATGATGCATCAAACCCATACCTCTGAATATGCATCCAAACAGCTTCCAACTTCGGAGACTCCAAATTTAAACACTTGTTGCATGGGCACTTAATCAAGCCTATCTTATTCACAAGAGGCCCACACATGTTAATAAATTCCCTCACTCCACGCCTAAACTCTGGTGACATTTTATTTTTAATTCACGTCCATCTCTTATCCATCACCATATTTGAAAGCTAGAAAAAGAAAAACGACCAAAATAATTAGGTAAATTCTTAGCTCCTCTATTATAAACTATTTACAAAATTCATCTATTTTACATTTTACAAACACTACCCCGAAGGTGTGGGTTAGATTCTTTGATTATTATCTTTCTATTTTGAATTTTTTTATCTCATTTATTTTATGCATATTTACATAAACTACCTTTTTTCAGTATTTAACATATAACTGTGGATTGATTAAAAAAAAAGCACAAAACAACCCAAAAATATTAGAAAGCTATAATACATAAAATTATAATTCTCCTTTATATTTGAGTGTGCGTATGATGTGCATTAGCAAATTTTTATTCTTTTATTCTGAAAACAAACACAAAAACAAATAACTTATTGGAACGATAAAACAAAGATTCTGGAAGGACAAGTCCTTCCAAACACAATTACTTAGTACACGACAAAATCAATTTTCTGGAAGGACAAGTCCTTCCAAAAAATAGAAAAATAATTTACCCCCAATTTATCAATCATTGCTGCAAATATTTTAAAATATAACAAAAAATAAACACACAGGCAGGGAGAAGTAATTTATCCGTCATTGCTGAAAATATCTTGAAATATAACAAAAAATAAACACACGAGGCTGTGAGAAGCAATTTATCAATCATTGCTGCAAATATCTTGAAATATAACACAAGAACAAACACAGTAGGTAGGGAGAATTGAAATTGTACCTGTATTTTGTTTTCTAAGGTTCAATTATTGGAAGGACATCATAACTTTCTGGAAAGACAAGTCCTTCTAATTACAGGAAGAGAAATTCCCACTCAGCCGTGGCTGCAAAATTATTTGGAGATGAGAAATTTTGAGATGATAAATGTCGAAGCTTGAGGAGAAACATGAATTAATATTGAAAAAGTGGAGAGAATGTGAAAATTAGGTGGAGGGTATTAAATGAGGTTAATGATATTTTGGAAGAACTTTTGTTTAATTGGAAGGACTTGTCGTTCCAATAGATACCCCATTAAATTGGTGCTCTGTTGGAACGACAATTATATATATAGGAACGACAAATGTCATTCCAATATATTGACAATCTATTGGAATGACAATTATATTTATAAAAACGACAATTGTCGCTCCAATAGATTGACTTCTGTTGGAGCGACAATTTTATTTATAGGAACGACAAATGTCTTTCTAATAGGTAAATGGACCTACATGAACGACTTTTATATGTCATTCCTATATGTTTACCCTATAGGAAGGACAAACTTGTCCTTTCAATTTTGTCCTTCCAGTTGATGTCATTTGTTGTAGTGTTAATAGTCATGTGCATACTTGTAATTACAAAATATATCTTTATTGTAAAAGTACAAAAAAAACATCACTTCACGGTTGCTAGCCACGTCAATGGAATAACAAAACAAAACAAAACGCTTCTAAGTAATTGTTATAGTTTCACAAGGGTTTTGTAATTTGAGCATCTCTTAGGTTTTGAATGGTTTCTTGTGCAACAACAATTAAGTCTTCGATGTTCTCCATATAAATCTTGTATCATATGGGTAGACGATATGGATGATCAAATTAGGTGGAGATTGACCAACAAGGCTCCAGCAGCCTCCTAATAAGTTCTTTGAACTCATCCTCCAAAACCCTTTTTTGGAGGCTAGCAATCTGAAGTAGATTGTCAACATTTTTGTTGTTCTCATCCTCCTTAATGCTAATGTAAAATTTCATATCTTGCCTAGAGGATAACCTACTGTAAGTAACTCACATACATAACACGGGTTGTGTTCCTCCTCCAACACCTTCAAATATTCTTTGATCTCCTTCTTCAACGAAGATTTTTCCTCGTGGACGTAGTGAGATATGATCCCAAACATGTCACAGTATTCACCATCCTCCATTGTTTGTTGAACTATGGGTGGTGAATATACGATTGTTATAAGGGTTAATGATTGAAATTGGGTGCATGAAGCCCACACTTATGATGATAAATAATTGGACTCATGATCATTCTTTAGGCATATAAAGGTCACTAAAAATCAATTAATTACATTTTAAACACATGAGGTCCAAAAAAATAGATTTTTTTTCCCAACTCAACTGTGGTAAAAATGCTTTTTGGGCTAGTTTTTTTTTTTTTTTTATGAAAAAATCTCATGAATAAAGCACCATTGTGGATGCTGGGATGCACAGATTCTTTTATTTATTTTTGAACTATTAAATGGACCAAGTTTAAAAGGCATATACACTTGTGGCATTTCGGTTCATTGTCTCGTTGCCTCATAAGTATTTAGTTCTATTTTCATACGCACCCTCTATCATCATTATTACTATTTTAATAGAACTTAAAATTAAATAATAAAGTGTTTTAATTGTATGAACAATTTATCATCTTCGCTGGTACTTCAATTTACATTTACTATCTGCACCGCCTTATAATTCTCAATGCATAATCCTGCAATAATAATACGAACGACCACACTTTCTGTCTTGGGCACGTAGGATCCTAGCCGGATCACAACCCACAAAAAATGCAATCAACATTCAGAACATGTTAGCTCGCATAAAAACACATATTCTAAAAACAAGTAAGCCAAACATCACAATCATTTGACCATAAAGAACATAATTATAAAGAACAAGATACCTCACAAAACTTTATTCATCATATTATTCAAGTTCACAAACATTATGCGGGAGAAGTGCCCTCCAATCCAGAGTTACCTCCTCCCGC
>BMAC01000074.1:1454069-1492779 GCA_014905375.1 Phtheirospermum japonicum
AGGTACTCCAAACCTGCAAAATATGTTATCAAAAATAAAATCCATTATGTGCTGCTCGCTTATCCCCGTGACCGCTTCGGCCTCCACCCACTTCGTAAAATAATCAATTGCCACAACTAAGTACTCTTTGTTTCTCGCGGTCTTTGGAAAAGGACCCACAAGATCAATTCCCCACTGCGCAAATGGACATGGCGAGCTCATAACCATCATCTCCTCAGCCGGTATATGAATAACCGGAGCATGCATTTGGCACTTCTTACACATTCGAACCAGCTCGCTAACCATAGTTTTCATCCCAGGCCAAAAGAAACCCGCTCGCAACATTACATTCAATAATACCTTTCCTTTTGCATGATTGACACAATATCCCTCGTGTTTCTCTTTCAATACTTCCGTTTCCCTCTCTATAACTAAAAACTTCAGAAAAGGTCCAAACCGTGACCTTTTGTACAATTCTTCATGTATTACGCAAAAACGAGCTGCTACTCTGGCTTCCTTTGTTGTCAGTCTTTCTACACCTTCTTTTTCCTTAACCAAAACATCCCAAATAGGAGTACGTCAATCATCTTTGGCTTCAAGTTCCATAACCTCTCTCCCTTCCTCCATTCTACTATGGGCCAACTCCATCAATGTAATTGTCCGAATATCACAAGTCCCCAAAGCTCCAGCTATTCGAGCGAGCTGATCAGCACGGGTATTTTCAGCTCGCGGCAAATGTTCCAGCTTAAACTCATCAAAACGTGTTACCTGCTCCCACAATTTATTCAAATACACCGCCATCCGCTCCTCTTTAGTTTCGAAGGATCCGTCGAACTGACAAGCTATCAGCTGGGAGTCAGTATATGCCCACAACCTCCATGCCCTCAGGTCGATCGCCATCTTGATTCCTTGTAACACAGCTTCATATTCTGTCTCATTATTGGATGCTTTAAATCCTAATTTGATGGCGAACTCCAAACTCTCCCCTTCTGGGCTGGTCAACACAATGCCCAGCCCCGCTCCCGATGCCATAGTCGAGCCATCTGTGTACAATGTCCACGCCTTCACTTCCTCGCCTACATCAGTTGACCTTGCTATTTCCTGCAAGAAATCTGCTAACACTTGTGCTTTGATAGCCACCCTTGGTTCATAAATCACATCGTATTCACTTAACTCTACGGCCCACTTCACCAACCTCCCTGATACATTGGGATTGCCCAAAACCTGCTTGAGAGCTAGGTTAGTACGTAGCTTCACCTTGTGACTCAAAAATAGGGTCTCAACTTCCTCGCTGTACAAACTAAGGCAAACCCTCCTTTCTCCAGCTCGGTGTACTTCAACTCAGCCCCATGCAGCATCCTACTAATGTAGTAGATAGGTTTTTGCATGCCCGCTTCTTCTCTTATCAACACAGAACTCACGGCGACCTCCCCTACGGATATGTATAAGATCAGGTCCTCTCCTAGCATGGGTTTGATCAATAGTAGTATTTCCGCCAAGTAATTTTTTAACTCCTCAAATGCATCTGCAGTTTCTTTTGTCCACTCAAACTTGGATCCCTTACGAAGCGCCCTAAAAAATGGGACGCCTCTCTCCGTCGACCTGGAAATAAAACGATTGAGACCTGCCATCCGACCTGTAAGTACCTAAACATCACGCACTTTGCAAGGATGTGGCATCTCCAAAACATCTCGCACCTTTTCTGGGTTAACTTCTATTCCTCGCTCAGTCACCATATAAACCAAAAATATCCCAGATCGGACACCAAAAGCACACTTCTTTGATTTAATTTCATACTGTATTGTCTTAATATAACAAACGTCTTGTTTAAATCCTCCACATGGGATTCTGCTTTTTTGCTCTTAACCAGCATATCGTCGATGTACACCTCCATGGTGGACCCCAGCAAGTCTTTAAACATACGGTCCACCAGCCCTTGATAGGTCGCTTCTGCATTCTTCAATCCAAAAGGCATGGAGACAAAACAGTAAGTACCCGTGGAAGTAACAAAACTCACTTTGGGATGATCTTCTTTTTCCAGAGGTATTTGGTGATACCCCTGCGAAGCATCCATCATGCTCAACAGCTCGCATCCCGAGGTAGAATCCACCAACTGATCAATTCGCGGCAAAGGATAATGATCCTTAGGGCAAGCTTTATTCAGGTCGAGAAAATCCACACACATCCTCCACTTCTGAGCCGGTTTTGGCACCATCACAACATTGGACAGATACTCAGGGAATTTAATCTCCCTTATATGGTCGGCCTTCAACAATTTCTGCACTTCCTCTTCAATTACTTTATTAATTCTGGCCCAAAATGTCTCCTCTTTTGTTTCACCGACCTCGCCTCTGGATCCGCATTTAAGTGATGTTGAGTGACCTTCGGGGACACCCCTGTCAATTCTCCATCCCCAAATGCGAATACATCCATAAACTCTCTTAGCAACTTGATCAGCTCATCCTTCAATGTATCAGGTATTAGGGTCCCTACTCTCGTGGTATATTCTGGGCGATCTTCTTCTAAGGAGATATCCATCAGTTCTTCATTCGGTTGGACAGAGTTCTCCTGTTCCTTTATTTTCTTTGCATTAAGCACTCCCTCGGATTGATCATCACCCCTCTCGCGTTTATTCTCCATCAACCCTTTCCTGACTGCCAGCTGGTAACACGATCGTGCGACCTGCTATTGTGCGATGACTTTCCCTACTTTATCACCTACTGGAAACTTGATGCTCATGTGGTAAGTCGATGTTACCGCCTGGAACGCGTTAAGGGCAGGTCGCCCTAATATAGCATTATAAGCCGACCTCCCACGGATGATCAAAAACTTCAAGCCTTTCGCCACTCGCGCCTCATATTTTCCCAGTACCACCTGGAGCGTCAGCTCGCCTTTAGTATTAACCTGTGCCCCACTGAACGCATATATGGGCGTATTTAAAAACCGTACTCTTTTTTCTATCTCCATTTGTTCAAGACAGTCCATATATACGATATTCACCGAGCTTCCATTATCCACGAAAATTCTGCCAACATCGTACCCTACAATTTCAGCCTCAATCACCAATGCGTCATTGTGATCCTCCTGTAGCCCGCGTCGATCGCTGGGGACAAAAGAAATGACTGGCCCTACAACCTGTGATTGTCCACTCACACTAGCAACATCCCACGTTCCTGAACGAGCTGATTTAACATGCCTTTTACACGCATTATTAGAATCACCATCCGTCGGTCCTCCTAAAATCATATTTATCCTTCCTCTATTCCCTCGCGGACCATCGCATCCCTGATTTCCTTGCTGCCTCTGTCTTGTGACCTGTTTTTGGGACGGACCTCCTGGTGGTGGGGGAGGTAGCGTCCGCCCCTGCTCCTTCGGTTCCCTCTCTTTGTAAATCACCTCCTTCAAATGTCCTGCTTTTATGAGTCTTTCTATTTCCTCTTTGAGATGCCTGCAACCTTCGGTGGAATGCCCATAATTATAATGGAACCGGAAAAAGAAAGTAGTCTTGGGATGAGTAGGAACCGGCGTGTGATCTTCTGGCCATTTTATAGCGTCTGGCACAAAGCGTTCCATAATAGTGAATACCTTAGCTCGTGGATGAATCAATGGCGTGAAATCCCCCTCTCTCCAATCTCGCATACTCTCCTCTGGCCTTTTACTGATCACAGAGCTCGGGCTCAAGAGCCCGCGCACTACCCTTCTTGGTTCTCTCCGCAACTCCCTCCTATATCCGCTATCACCCCTGTCCATAACCTCCCTGCCAAAACGTGTTTGATTATCAGCCTCCTCCACTTGTACGTACATATGACACCTCGCTAACACCTCGTCGTAGGTCCGTGCTTCTTTTTTGACCAGCGACTTGCGCAAATCCTCTCTTCTTAGTCCCTTATGTAAGGCTCCGGCCTTCCTCTCATCAGTGGCAGCGGGCACCTCCAGAGTAGCGATGGTAAATCTATTAATATATTGCTTCAATGTCTCGTTAGGTCGCTGTACCATAGTAAAGAGCAACTGCGCTATTTTCGCACTCTGCCTCACGCTAGAAAACTGCTTCAAAAAGGCAGCTCGCAACACCTGATAACTGGTAATTTTTCCCTGTGGGAGTTGGTAGAACCAGTTTTGCGCGATTCCCCTCAAAGTGGACACAAAGTCTCAACATGCCACCGCATCTGTATAACTATGCAACATTCTCGCGTTTTCAAAGAGCTGCAAGTGCTCGATTGGATCTGTCACTCCTCGATACTGAAACTCTAGCACCTTATAACTTTTAGGCATTGTAGCGTGCACCATATCCTTTGAGAAAGGATGTCCCTCGCCTCCATCAAGTTCCTCCCCATCTACTCGCTTTTGTAATTTTAGAATGGTCTCCTGCAAATCCCTAATGGACTTTTTGTGTGGCCCTATCTCGTTTTCCCCCTTTCCTTCCTTAAATCCACTGCCACTCTTCCAAGTTTTCTCTTGAGACCTACCATCCGTATCCAAGGTATGGGTCTCGCTTTCACTTACGTGCTTACTGTATCGGCGACCTCTACGCCTATAATGGCTTCACTTTACTTTCACTCCCTTCCCTTTCCGCTTATGCACATAAGAATCTATGGATGAGGTAGAACTATAAGCATCCTCATCCTTACGCTTACTTCGTCCTCTCTTTTGTGACAGTCTCTTGGACAGAGATTTCTCATTTTGTTTTACTCTCCTGATCGCCGACTCCTCCTCTTGCTTGCTATCCCCTCTATCGCCCTTTTCTTTCCCAGCACTTAACTCGCTTGCTAAGTACCTGCGTAACTCCTCCTGCTTCTCTAATGGCACAAAATCCATAAGCCCTTCCAAAAACCCCTTCTTATTCTGTGAGGGCCCTTCCTTCAGCAAGTCTTCTCCCTCTTTCGTCCCTACGTGGATCGATTTCTGCGCTTCCATCTTTGGTGTCTTTGTCTCTAAACCTTCCCCCAGCCCTTTTCCCTCACGCTTCTTGGGAGAGGGCGGCGGTGTATTACCGGTGCCCTGAATTGCTGGATCCACCTGAGAGGGTGTTTGTCCATCTCTTGTCAAATCTTGTTCGTTGATATCCGCGAGTCTATTCTTCTTCTTTTCTTTGTTCACCACAGAACCATAATGCAAGGTCCTAGGAATTATGTTACCGTCCTTCATGTTTTGCTTCTGAAAATTCTCACGCCTTCCGCTCAAGGACTCGTTGTCCCTCTTTCCCACAGGCGGCACCAATTTGATAAGTCCAAAAATTTGGATTACCAAATAAAGGGGGTACTAACCTCAAAAGAGATCAGCGACCTAAAAATACTTCCAAATACGTCACAGCGACCTCTCAAGCCCTCCGTGAATATCCTGGCGACCTCGCTGGTCCTGCAAAACAACGTCTCGAACGGGTCGGATTTCGAGCCCGTTAAGGCCCTCCGACGCTTAAGTTAATAAGAGAAATCAACAATCTTCACTCTTCCAAATAAGAATAATAATGCGATAAAACAATATCATCTTAAGAAAATAATGAGAGGCACATGCCCCTTTATATAAAGATATGGGAGATCTCCCTCAATATAGGGTTACCTTCTATAACCATAATTCCATTCATAATACAACTCTATAACCGACTCTCAATTAGGACTCTTTCCGCATATTAAGTTCCCATATATAACAAATCACTTCAACACAATAAGCCTGGGCCCTTTATATAGCCCACTGAAAGCCGCATAACATAATCACCATAAGCCCACAGGCTTTATCATTCATAAATCCCACAACCGAGCTCAAGTACACAGCTCAAACCATAAGAGATCACGACCCTATATGAGAACTCATCCCCATACTACAGTTCGCTACCCTACACAAACCAGCTCGCTCACTTTTTAAGGATACAATACAGCTCGCCCATCTTCCAGGAGGAACACCCTCTCCTAGAAATGAGGTCGCTTACCACAAATAACCTCATACAATAAATAACATCACGTATAGACATTTTGGTCTGTATCAATTTGGTGTGGCAATTATACACTACGTAATTGATCATGCGTCTGCAGTCAATTATAATGATTCGACAGTACACTAACCTGACCCTGTTTATTAATAAATTATCAAGCATCATATTGAATACAAGACACATAATTGATCAAGTTTTCTAAAATGTTTTCTCGGTACTTTAATGTCACACATACTATAGTTTTTTTTTGTTTTTATTATCGTTAAATAAATTTTATTGATCAAAATTGAATTTACAGCGCATAACAAGTGGAAGCCACACGTCAGCTCCTCACTTGCAAGAGTCAGATAGACATAAAATCAAAAGGAGGGGCAGCCACACGTTGGCTCCTCACTCCATGAAATCAATATAAAAAGAAGACAACTCTAGCATAAACCAATTGCTTTCTTCTCCAAGTCGGCTAGAACATGTGGGAAACGGGAAACGACCGACTTGTACACATGCGTATTGATTTTCTCTATGATGTGGTCAATGCGCGGCACCTCGTTCTCAAAGATCTTCCTATTCCGGTCGGCCCAAATGTGGTAGACCGTGGCCGCCAAGGCTGCTCGCTTCCACTGGGTTTGCCAACTCGTCCCTCGTGCCTCCTTCTTCAACCACTTGAGTGCGCTCTTAAGCGTACTCATGCTGCGCCTAAGACCGAGCCAACGCTTGATAGCAGACTAAATCACATCCCCAAAGCCACACGTAAAGAAGAGGTGTCGGGCAGTCTCATCATGCAAGCCGCAAAGCGTACATCTCGGGTCAGTGTCCATATAGCAACGCACCCTATCTTTTGTTTTGAGACGGCCAAGAATGCCGAGCCAGAATATGAATGAGTGCTTGGGCGTGTTGCAACCGCCCTAAACAGTGCCCTTCAAAGTCACTACGCCGCCTTTCCTCCTGAAAAATTCGTATGCGCCACGAGCGTCATTCAATTTCTGCTCGGAGTTCCATTTGGCAAGAGTGTGGGCCGCTTCTTGCCTTGATCCCAATTTTCGGATAAGGAGCTTGCGCACAGCACACAAATTCTTAAGCAATGGCGAGTCCCGGTCCCAAATGCGCCACTCCCAGATAGTTTGCCTCTTGAGGTAGACCGTGTGCAGCCATTTGTACCACAGGGTGTCCTTCTTGTCCTGCATGTTCCAAAGAGTGCGGGCGAGCAAGGCTTTATTCCATGCCTTGATGTCCCGGATACCGAGCTCGCCCTCTGAAAGTGGTAGGCAAACATCGCCCCAAGCAACCTTCCCAATGTTGGTTCCCCAAAGGAACCTACGGCATATTTGCACAATATTGGACCGAACGATTGCTGGAATAGGGAAAACTCCCAACCAAAAGCACTCCACGCCCTGCAGCACTGATCTAATTAGCTCCCGCCGTCCCGCAAAAGTGAGTGTGGCAGCACTCCATGAATTAATGTAAGCCTCGAGCTTGTCCATGAGCGGCTTGTAGTTTTTTGCTGGTAGTCGTGTCGCGGCAAGGGTACCCCAAGATATCGAAAGGGCATGTCGCCCAAAATCAGCTGCGAGTCCCTAAGGATGACGTCGGGTTTGGCCCTCTTCACGCCCACTAAGTAGATGTTCGATTCTGAACATTCATCTTCAGCCCTGAGGTGTCACCAAAGTCCCTCAAATAGTCCATCAAAATTTGCACCGACATAGGATCACCCCGAGAAAGCAACATTAAATCATCTGCAAAAGCTAGGTGAGTGATCTTCAATTTATCACATTTCGAATGAAAATTAAAACCTGAACCTTCGGCCGTTCTTGATTTAATGAGGCGGGATAGGTACTCCAGACAAATGACGATTAGGTAAGGAGACAGCGGATCTCCTTGCCTAAGCCCCTTTGCTCCCTTAAACATCCCATTCAGGCTCCCATTGATCATGATGGAAAAGGATGTCGTCGTGACGCATTTCATGATCCTGTCCACAAACTAGGTGGGGAACCCGAGCCCCTCAAGGACCTATTTCAGAGACTCCCAAGAAATAGAGTCGAAAGCCTTCGTTAAGTTGATCTTTATGGTGCGGCTCGGCATTGTGCGCTTAATGTTATAGTGCCTCAAGAGCTCTTGCATAAGGTGGATATTATCCACCATGTTCCTCCCCTTAACAAATGCTTCCTGTGCCTCGTAAATGACCGAATATAGTACAATACTGAGCCGAGTACCCAAGAATTTGGAACATAGTTTGTAAATGACGTTGCAACAAGAAATAGGCCGAAAATCACTAATCTTCGCAGCATGCTTAGACTTGGGAACAAGTGTGAGTGCTGTGTGGTTGAGCTGCTTCAATAGTTTGCCCGAGTCAAAGAATTCGAGAACGGCCGCGGTGACGCTCTGTCCCACTACATCCCAACTCTTTTTTAAGAAGGTTGAGGAGAACCCATCCGGCCCCGGTGCCTTTTCTCCCGCAATGTGCTTAAGCGCCTCCTTAATCTCCAATTCAGTGACGGGAGAAATAAGAATGTCCCTCTGCTCTGCCCCAATGACTGGTCCCGCCCGAATAACATTCACATTAATGTTGTTCGTAGCCTCACGAACACCCAAAAGATTTCGGTAGTAAGCAATAAAATCTTCAGTGACCTCGTTGAGTGATGTGGTGCAACTACCATCATCACGAGTGATCGAGGCAATAAAATTCATCTTCGCATTACGCTTGACAATGGCATGAAAGAATTTGGTGCACTTGTCGCTATGAATTCGGAATTGGCACTTGGCTTTTTGCTGAAAGAAGTGCTTCTCGGCCTTCAACAACTTCAGCACATTAAATCGAAGTGTGGGCAGTGCTGATCGGATAGTTGCGCCATTGGGGCAGTCATGCAGTTTTTGCTGGGCATCCTTCAGATCCTGCTTCGCCTTGTTCGCCCGCACAGGAATGTGCGAGAAGTGCTTATTATTCGGAGCCTTCAAGTCCCCCTTCGCAGCCTTGAGCTTGTGGAAAAGTGAGAATTGTGTTGTCCCATAGGTATGAGCCCGCCATGCTTTCTCGACCGTAGGCATAAAATCATCATGCTCCATCCACATGTTGAAAAATCTCCAAGGGGACCCTTTCCTACTACTTTGATCAAAAACGGAGACCACGCATGGCGTGTGGTTCGAAACTCTGGGCAGCAAAAAGATAGCATGGGCATGAAGGTCAGCAGTTAGCCAATTTCTGTTCACCATGGCTCGGTCTAGCTTAGACCAAATTTCTCGGCTATTCCAAGTGTAATAGAAGCCCGAGGAATCCACATCCTTGATGCCCAACAGGCCGCAGCATTCTTCAAAATCCTTTACATCTCTATTTAAAACAGGCGCCACATTTATGCTCTCGTCACTCTTGAGTATGGCATTGAAGTCCCCTAGCAGCAGCCAAGGTAGGGACAAGGTAGCCTTGACCTGCATAAGCTTGGCCCAGAGAGCCCTTCTCTCTACTTTTGTGTTAAGCCCATAAATGAAACTAGCAAAATAGTAATGTCCACTTACTTTGCAATTTATTTTGACATGAATGACTTGTGGCAAGACGTCAACCACATCAATATCAACCTTTGCTGGATTCCAAAGTAATGCAATCCGGCCCCGATCGACGACTCCAAAATTATTGCAAGAATTCCATCCTATCAAACGGTTCGCAATGAACCGACCAAAACGACTATCGTCCGTGTGCATCTCAACTAGTCTCAATACATCAATCTTATTCTCACGAAAGAGTTTGAGAACCTCATCCTGCTTAAGGGCAGAGTTAAAGCCCCTAATGTTCCAAGAAGCGACAATCATTGCTTGAGAGAAAGGGTAACCCCTTTCTTCAAAATGTTAACTTTTGCTGAGTCCCTCTTCGCAATAGGCATTTTATCTTTGTCATTTCTTTGGTAAAGCAATGTCTTAAGATGCATACCTGTCCCATAAGCTCTGGTTATGCTAGTGCTGCTGCTCTGCCGCACGACTTTGTTCCTCTTCCCCACTGTTTGGTAGCCATCATCAGCTAGCTCAGCCGGTGGCCCGGTCCCTGAATTTTGCGCCTCACCATGAGGCGTTTTTTGGATTACCAAGGCGTCCTTGACAGGAATAAGCTCAGTTGATTCAGTTGCCTCCATTTCAGAGTGGTCAGGGTTGCCCACCAAATTGGTATTCTGCCCCACAATACATTCCTCGGTCCGCCCCGTGCCTTACAAAGGGTCGCGATCCCGCGAGGGTGAGCGGAATGTTGTCCCCTTTAGTTGCTACCTTCGGCTTCTTGCAGCTGTTTTCAGTGTGCCCAATGTGGTTGCAGATCCCACAGTACTCAGGCTCGTACTCATACTCGACATCTTGAACGAATCCAACACCATTGCGGGTGGTGACCGTAATGGATCGCACAAGCTCCTTCGATGCATCAACTACCACCAAGACACGTGCGTATGAGCAACGTTCCTTCGTTTGTGTCAACTTGTCTGTGGTCACCGGCTTGCCCACCCGGGATGCAATCTTGCTAATTGCTCGTTGGTTCCAGCATTCGAGCGGAAGCTGGGGGAACATGACCCAAACTGGCACCTGTTTAATATCATCGTCTCCAAATCTGAACCAATCGGGCAGGATTTTCAGCAGGAACGAGCCGCCCATAGATGGTGTAAGGGCTGCCTCGCAGAACCGAGTCTCTATCCTGCTCGGCCTTGAACTTGAAAATGAATCCATCCATTCACATCGGGGATCAGCTCGTAAGGAACTTTCCATGAACTGCACAGTTTCAGCAAGGCCTCCTTGCCGGGGTGGCCGATTGGTGAAGTACCCGACCAGGCAAAGCCCCACACTTTGGCTAAGTAATCAATGTCATCGTCTTCAAGGATGACTGAGTCTCCTTTGGGCTCCTCAAATCCTAACTTCATGCCCATATTTTGCCCTTCGATGCTTGGTTTTTCGGGGTGTTTGGCTGGCCACCATTCACCGTTACTTCCACCATTCCCTCAGCATCGTCTTGCATCAAGGCTGCCTTGCCCTTGTCAGCCTTGTCGGCGGTGGGACTTTGGAGGGGGGGGGGGGGGGGGGGGGACTCAGCATTCGCAGTTATTTCATCGGTAGGCCGGGGTGCACGGGGCAGCCCCTGCCTTGGAGCATTCGCCTACATCTTCATCGGCCATAGGCTTGCCCATCACAGTCGATGGCTTGCTAGCTTCAATAGTCGGACGGTTCACTTGTTGGCTCGGTTCTTTGTTGGGACTCGGGCGGTGCTTCTTAGACTTCCCCATTTTGTCCCGCTGCCCAAGAACATAATTTCTTTTTTTTTCTTTTTTTTTCTCTCTTTTTTTTTTTTTAGCTTGGGCAAGACGAAAAAAGATTGAATCAAGGGGGTATTATTGGGAAAAGTAACATGAAGAGTTGAAGATATGAAGATTTGAAGATAAGAATTAAAGGGTGGGCCAAGAAATTCAAACCTTCAAGGAAATCTTCATACCATCTTCAAATCTTCAAGACAAACTTCAAGTAATCTTTAAATCTTCAAAGCAAACTTCAAAGAAATCTTCAAATCTTCAAGGAAGGTTCAGGAAAACTTCAAAGAATTCTTCAAATCTTCAAAGAAAATTCACTCAAACCTAAGGAAATCTTCAAAGAGATCAATATCTAGGCACTTGGTGAGGGGATTATCTCTCACTAAGTTGAGAGCTTCTCTATCTAACCCAAAATTATGACTATCACACATACTATAGTTAGTTTTACAATACGTACGTAGTAGATCAAGCATATGCAATCACTTACACTGATGCCACAATACACTGTAAACTCACTCAGGCCTTGTTACTTATTAACTCAATGAGCATCGTGTAAATTGCAAGACACATATGTGATCAAGCATTCCAGAATATTTTTGCGGTACCTCCATGTCACACACCCCATAATTAGTTGTACAATACGCATGTAGTGCATATGCGATCATTTAAACTAATGCCACAGTACACTGAACCGGTCCCTGATAATTATTAAATCAGTGAGTATCATGTATATTACATGACATATAAGTGATCAAGAACTCTAGAGTGTTTCCACGTTACCTCTAATTCGACATCCTGTAGTCATTTATATAATATGTACGTAGTGGATCATGCATATGCGATCACTTACAATGATGCCACAATACATTGTATATTGTCCCGGGCCCTGTTAGTTATTAAATCAATGAGCATCATGTAAATTACAGGACAAATAAGTGATTAAACATTCTAGAATGTGTTAGTGTTACCTCCACATCACACATCCTATAGTCAGTTGTACAATATGTACGTAGCGGATCATGTGTATACAATCACTTACACTGATGCCATAGTACATATCTGACAGACTCGGGCCATATTTGTTATTAAATCAATGGGAATGATGTGGATTATAGGTCACATAAGTGATTGGGATTTATAGAATGTTTCCAAGGTATCTCCATGTACCACATTTTATTGTCGGTTGTACAATACGTACATAGTGGATCATGCATATGTGACCACTACACTGATGTCACAGTACATTGTACACTGATTCGGGCCTTTTTAGTTATTAAATCAACAAGTAACATGTATACCTCTGATTTATTGATTGATATTCTTTTATTATTTATTATTAGGAATATTAACTAATCAGTTTTTGATAATAACACTTGTGCAGCAGAGACATTTTAAAACGGATAAAAAAGACATTTTAGAACGGATATTGCTGCGTTCTACATATAGCCGTTCTAGAAAGTCACTTTCTAGAATAATTAGTTACCCGTTCTAGAAAATTTATTATCCGTTCTAGAAAGTCATCTTTCTGGTCCTTTACTCGTCAAACCCGTTCTAGAAACAACTTTCTAGAACGGATTTTAAAAATTCGTATGAAAAGGTCTATTTTCTAGAACGAATTTTAAAAATCCGTTCTAAAAAGTTAAATTTTCTTGAATGGATTTCAAAACATACTTTGTAGAAAGTATATTTTCCAGAACGGGTATTAACAATCCATTCGAAAATGCTTATTTTCTAAACGGATTTCAAAACTTACCTTCTAGAAAGTTTGTTTTCCAGAACGGGCTCTGAAAATCCATTCTAAAAGGTTTACTTTCCATAACAGATTTCAAAAACTAACTTCTAGAAAGTCTATTTTCCAGAACAGGTATTGAAAAATACCTTCTTGGAGTATGGTTTTCAGAACGGGTGTACAAAAGTTACCTTCTAGAAAGTAGTAAAAAATGGATATTTTGAACACATTAATTATTTCAACAAAAAAATGGTGGAATATCTTCACTCTACCATTGGACAGCCAAGTAGTCAGAAATCAAATTAAATCGTTTTTGCTCCCCCTTTTCTAGCTATACAGGTCGTTGTCATTGGTTGCGCCAGCTGATGCTGCAAAAGCATCAGTGGTTCCAGTAGTACCACCACCACCGGTGCTATTATCAGCAAACCGAAACTCAGAACCAAATCCTCTCGACTACTGTAACGTCTAAGCAAACAACTGGTACTTGCAAATGTCGGCATCACTCACGCTCCTGCGAGCGTACTTCATCGACTCCTCAAAGGGAGCAGCCTCAATCTCAGGCACCTCGTTCTCATCTTCATACATGGCCTTTGGGTTCTCACTTCTTCTCTTCTCCCTCTCGATATCCTAGAAAATACAAAATTCATTATTTGATTTTTTGTTGCTGATAAATAAAAAATAACAAATTACATCAAAAAGGGAATAGTTAAAAAGAAAAACTACCTAGGGTTTAGCCTAATTAACAAAAATATCTTCTGATATAGAAAACTTACTTTTTCGATATTCTCTCTGATGGCGTATTTTCATGCGCTTTGGCATATCTCAGTAATGTCAGCACCGCTAAAACTCTAAGTATAGTTAGTAAGGTCTCTAATGTCGACATCCTTGGAAATAGGCGACTTTCGCAGACATGCCTTGAAGATTTGATGGCGCGGGTCCTCATCAGGGAGAGGGATATAAATCAGCTGATCGAGACCACCCGGACGTAATAGTGCTGAGTTAATAATATCAAGTCTTCTTAGCATTCATGACGTCCATTTTCGTCAAAAGCTTATTCAGCACACGATCGTCCGCACCACCTCCATCTCCCGAACTGATCCAACTATGCAAGAAAATATAGTAATAAAATAATTATTACCAATAATTATGCAAAATCTTGTCGGGCAGCATAAACAACGTTGGGCAGGTTCCCATAAAACTAAGTTTTAAAATGAATTAAAAAAATAGAAAACCATAAAATAACTAAAGTAAATGAAAAACAAAAAAAGTGAAAATAATAATAATAATAATCCTAAAAAAAGTAAAACACTAAAAGATTAATTGGAAAACCTGTGAAGAACTAAAACAAATAAAAAACTAAAAAAAAGAACCCTAAAAATAAATTATAATCAAAACCAAAGCATATTCGTATTTTATCACGAACCTGAGTTGCGATCGAGTCCAACTCATCGAAAAATAGGACACAGGGGGTAGATTGGCAAGCCTTGTCGAAAATCTCCCTAACGTTGGCCTCACTCTCTTCGAACCACATAGTGAGCAATTCGGGACACTTGGCATTGGACACTTCAACAACCTAACAACAGCACATATAACCTGGTATTTCGTCCGGGAGAAAGAAAAATAAGGAAAAAAAGGGAGTTTTCTAAGAGCAGTCTGGAAATGTTCATTGGTCATAGCCATAGAGTTTAGTATCTCCGCATCAGTCGAATCATCTTCTAAGTCGATCATGTCCATCTTCTCCCTGATGCATAAAAGAGCATACTCAGTGCAAAGAGCAGCTAAACCGGCACCAACATAACCATGCGTGTCCTTGGCAATTCTTTCAAAATTAACCTGCAAAACAAATAATCCAAAACCAAAATAACATCGCAAATTCATCTCTTTTTACTTAAAAAAATAAAAAATAGATTAAATCTTCAGCAAGCTTCATGTTCTTCGTATGAATACAAAAAACCTCTAGACGCCCAACTTCATCAGGAACGCCAATGTCTATCTCCCTGTCGAACCTACAAAACCTTCTCAAAATAGGGTCGATGCTATTGAACCGATTTGTAGCACCCATCATGATAATATGGGCACGGGCCTTCAACCCATCCATCAACGTCAAGAGCTGAGAAACAATCCTCCTAGAGACCACCCCTTTTGTTTCTCTCTCTTGGGCGCAATCGAATCAATCTCGTCAATAAAGATAATCGAAGGCGCATTCTTCTCACCCTCCTCAAACGCCTTCCTCAGATTACTCTCGCTCTCTCCCACCAATTTTGGCATGATTTCGGGGCCGTTGATGCAGAAAAAGAAAGAACAGGTCTCATTAGCCACAGCCTGGGTGATGAGGGTCTTTCCATTAAAACTAGCTTGGTGATTGTAACTCCAATAAACTGTAACACACCTGATGCATGTATCCTCGGAAACTTTCATTTTCTTTTCTAACTCTCTGTACAAAGCGTCTTGGAGCTATTACACCTATTTTCTTCTTCTGCAAACTTATCTGCATTAACAACAATTAATATATTAATTAATATCAAACAAAAATCACCTTTAATGTTATTGAAAAGATAACGACAAAAATCTTTGGATGAGATTTCCAGCAATAATATATCGTATCTAATAATTGTAATCAAATTTTTATTAATTGTAATCAAAACGTGGAACTACATGAAAAACTAAATTTCAAACAAATTGGATAGTGGAATAATAATAATAACATTACGAGCAATTATTCAGCAAGGCTATTATAAACTAATCCCAATGTTTAAGTACAAACCATGATTTTTGTAGAAATCAAGATTATTCCACATCCATAAACAAAGATAAACATGACCTCCATACCCAAATCACCAAAAACTTCTTGTTACATAAATTCTAAATCAGCCAAAGAAAAATTAATCCATGAACAAAAACTTCTTGTTACACAGATTCTAAATCAGCCAAAGAAAAATTAAGCCATGAACAATGTGTTGAGGAATTTATTCTTGGCAATAATTCCTATTTTGTTATTTGCCTTTCTTAGGCACAAAATTAATTAGGAACTCTATATTGTGTTTCCTAGTTTATTTATAAGATTTTATTATCCTAGATTGTGTCTAGATTTTAGTATGTTTATTTACCAAGTTTAGAATCCTAGGATTGTCTATTTAAGACAAGGGATTACGAAGCTTGGGATCAAGACTTTTACACACGGGATTTCAGGAAAGACGCACGACGCAAGGAAGCAGACGCATAGCAAGAGAAGAACACGAAGACTACTTGAAGCCATTGATCGAGATCGACAAGTTGTTCGAAGTTGTGTGACCAACGGATAAGAGCTTGTTCAACCTAGGCGACAAGTATTTAGTATCATGTGTTTTGATACTTTAGTTTTCATATATTACTTAATATTTTTGTATTGATCGAAAAACAAGAAAGTAATATAGTTTTCGGGTTTGTACACCCAAGTTCACAGGTACTTTTACTTGTGAACTTAATTTGTTTTCTCGTGTTCTTAGGTTTTTATTTCCGCTGCATAATTTTTATTTTACTCTGGTCGATGTTGGTAGTCAGTGTTGTTTAACATTGATAACAACATCGTAAATTTGAGACTTATTTTTAAAACCATATACCTTCAAATTTTAGAATTGGCATCTAGAGCGGGTTACTTAACCTTTTAAGTACTGATCCTTATTTTTTAGGTGCTATGGACGCTCAAGGCAACCCAAGGCCACCGATCCTCGACGAGGAGAATTATTCTCTCTGGAAACAAAGGATGCGATGGCACTTAAAGAGCATCGATGAATGTGTTTGGAAAACTGTCCTCCTTGGATGGGAAAAGCCACGTTTTACTGATGGCGAAGGAGAAACCTTCCCCAAAAAGGAAGTAGATTGGACTCCTGAGGAAGCAGCTGCTGCAAATTGGAATTCTAAATGCATCAATGCCTTGTGTAGCTATGTTGATGCAAGCTACTACCGAGTCATCAACAATTACGAGTCAGCAAAGGATGCATGGGACGCACTCCAAAGTGTGTGTGAAAGAACTGCTAGCGTGAAGAAATCAAGGCTGAGAATGTTAATGTCCATGTTCGAAGCGATGAGAATGGATGAGAAGGAGTCAATCATGGACTACTCCATGAGATTATCAGACATTACAAACAAGTGCAGAGAACTTGGTGAGGCAATAACTAACTCTCGTCTTGTAGGAAAACTACTGAGGTCTATTTCGAAAAAATATAATATGAAGGTGGTTGCCATAGAAGAGTCTAAAGATGTTGATAACATTGAGTTCAACACCTTAGTTGGAAACCTTAAGCAGTATGAGATGGAACACCTTAGTTCCAACTCAAAAGAGAAGAATGTTGCTTTTTCTTCCGACACTATTTCGGACAACAATGAAGATGAAGAGGACTTTGATTTTAATGGAATTCTGAAAAATATGGAATCCACTACCCTCGGCGAAGACGAATTATCATTTGTTACTCAACGTTTCAACAGTTTCTAGAAGAAGAAGAATAGCCTTGGAGGTTCAATTACGAAGACCAGGCAACAGGTGTCCACGCCAAAATTCACTGGATGTACTCTTCCCAAGTCTCAGTCCACTTCTTCAATTCCAAACGCATCCAACCCCACGAGACCACTCAGTGAAGTACAGTGTCATGAGTGTAAAGGTTGGGGACACTACAAAAACGAGTGTTCTAACACTCTTAGGAAGAAAAGCATGGTTGCTACTGATTTCACTGAGGATGTCAATGATTCCGAGTCAACTGAACTTGTTCCATCCTTATTTACCCATGTTGTTTGGGACGATGATGTCCATGTTGGTAACCTTGAAACCAACATTGTGTGCTTGAATGTTGAAACCGCTGATTACCATAAGGAGTACGAGCTGCTGAGTGTTGAGCACCAACAACTATTTGTCAGTTGGGGAAAACAGGTACTCAAGGTCAAGGATCTCGTGAAAGAAGTAGAGAAATTAACCAAAGAAAAGGCTGATCAGACTGACATAATTGTTCGATTGGAAACATCGCTCACCAAGAAGGATGTTGAGCTAGAGAAGGTGAGAACCGAGCTGACAAAGGTCCAAGGTACCATATCAAATCTGAACAAAGGCAAGGCGAAGCTTGATGAAATCTTAGAAATGAGCTTCCCAAAAACCTCAAAGCATGGAATTGGATTTAAATCTATCCAGTTGTGTCATTCCTCAAGTCAAGAGCATAAATCATCCAAGAGGCACAAGAAGAGAAGAAGACAGTTCGTGTGCCATCATTATGGCGAGCCCGGACACATTCAGCCTTTTTGATGGAAGATCATAGGCGAGAGAAGGCACTTTCAGAGAACTAATGCGGCTGCTAATTCCAATGTTGGTTTCCGTCATACCAACATCAATACCAACACCAGGTTCAAACAAGTGTGGGTCAAGAAAAATAACATCAAGTGTAACATGATCCATACCTCCCTGAAGTCCCACGTCCCTGGAGCCTGGTATTTCGATAGTGGATGCTCCAAGCATATGACTGGGTCAGAAGAGCTACTTTCCAACATTGTCAGATTTTGAGGTGGAAAAGTAAAGTATGGTGGAGGCGCAAATGGCCAAATTGTTGGCCAAGGAACTCTCCATGTTCCCGGCATTGTAACTCTTGAAAATGTGCTGCTGGTAGAAGGACTTACTGCAAATTTGATTAGCATAAGTTAACTGTGCGACGGAGGTTTTAGTGTCAAATTCAACCGTGAGAAGTGTGAAGTCTATGAGGAGAACGGACCATGTATTCTCACTGGTCAAAGGACTTCAGATAATTGCTACCAAATCCAAAGTGATGCTTTTTGCAGACTGTCCCAATTAAGTGATGCTAAGATATGGCATCAAAAGCTTGGACACATAAATTACAAGATGATGGACAGGTTGGACAAAGAAGAAGCTATGAGTGGGCTGCCTAAGCTGAACACCAAGATTATTCCAGTGTGCGAGGCATGCCAGAAAGGAAAGCAGGTAAGAGTGCCACATCTAGTTCAGCAAAGTCTTACTACATCATCTTGCTTTGAACTTCTACATATGGATCTCATGGGACCACTTGAGGTTGAGAGCCTTGGTGGTAAGGGATATGTGTTAGTTATTGTTGATGATTTTTCTAAATTTACTTGGGTAGAATTTCTAAAAGAAAAATCTGAAACTTTTGAGACTTTCAAAAAACTTGTAAAGAAGCTGTGTGTAAGGTTTAATGTGAACATTGGTAGGATTAGAACTGATCACGGAAAAGAGTTTGAAAATGCATCTTTCTCTAAATACTGCACTTCGGAGGGCATAAGTCATGAATTTTCCTCACCTATCACTCCACAACAAAATGGCATAGTCGAACGCAAAAATAGGACTCTTGCTGAAATGACTAGAACTATGCTCATTTCGAATAGCATAGCAAAACGCTTTTGGGCTAAAGCAATGAACACTGCATGTCATATTACAAATAGGGCTTACTATATACCAGGGTCATGTGCTACTCCCTATGATTTGTTGATGGGTAAAAAATCGAACTTGAGCTATTTTCATGTGTTTGAATGTATTTGCTATGTGCTCAACGATAGAAATCATCTAGCTAAACTGGACTCAAAGAGTGATAAGTGCATTTTCATGGGTTATTCCCAAAATAGTCATGCATATAGGTTGTTTAACCTTAGAACTCGAAGCATGTTTGAGTCAGTAAATGTCAAGTTCGATGATCTAACGAGTGGAGTCAAACCTATCGAGGATAATGATCTGGTTTATGATCAAAATCCTCAAGGAAATATCACTCCTACTTCAGATGATAGTGCAGGTTTTGAAAACAGAGATGCAGGTGCTGAATCAAGAGAGTTGAGAGATGTTGATACCAATGTTGATACCGGGATACCAACATCAGAACCAACATCAAGCCAAGCCGCCGCAAAATCAGATTCTAATTCAGAAGACGAAGATCCAGTTGATCCCATTGATCTTCATCAGAGAGATATCCCATCCAAGATTCAGAAAAACCACCCCGTGGGCCAAATTATCGGTGATTTAGATGAAAGGAGTACAAGACGGAGCAGATAAATTTTAAGGAGATGGTCAGGTACGTATGTCTGTCCACTAATTGTTCTAAGATTCGTGAGTCTTTGTACCTTTCTAAAATAGAGCCCAAGCGAGTGGAGGATGCACTCAAAGATGAGTTCTGGATTTGGGCAATGCAAGAAAAGCTGGACCAGTTCGCTAAAAATGACGTTTGGGATTTAGTGCCACGACTAGAAAATTCCCACGTGATGGGAACAAAGTGGATATTCAAGAACAAAACTGATGAAGCAGGCAACATTGTGAGGAACAAAGCTCGATTGGTTGCACAAGGGTATACACAAATTGAAGGGGTCAATTTTGATGAAACATTTGCCCTTGTTGCCCGCATTGAGTCGGTATATGAAGATTTCATTGCATCAAATGGACATTAAGAGTGCTTTTTTAAATGGAGTCTTGAGTGAAGAAGTGTATGTTGAGCAGCCTAAAGGATTAGTGGATCCTCAAAACCCAAATTTTGTTTTAAAACTGAAAAAGGCCCTTTATGGTTTAAAACAATCTCCAAGAGCTTGGTATGAAAGGCTAACACAACATTTGCTTTATTTGAACTTTAGACGAGGGGAAGTTGATAAAGCTTTATTCCTTCTTAAATCCAATAAGCACATCTTAATCGTCCAAATTTATGTGGATGATATTATTTTTGGATCCACTAACGAGCAGATGGTCAAGGAGTTTGTTACTCGAATGTCCAATACATTCGAGATGAGCATGGAAGGTAACCTCTCATACTTTCTCAGTTTACAAATCAGACAGCTTGATGATGGTATTTTCCTTTCCCAGGCTAAATATGCTAAGAACTTAGTTAAAAAGTTTGGTTTAAAAAGTGGAACTCATAGGAAAACGCCACTGGGAAAAACTGTGAAGCTGTCGAGACACGATGTTGGTAAGGGTGTTGATAACACCATGTATAGAAGTATGATAGGGAGTTTCTTGTATTTTACAGCAAGTATACCAGATATTATGTATAGTGTGTGCTTATGTGCTAGATATCAGTCTAATCCAAAAGAGTCACACTTAAAGCAGTAAAAAGAATAATAAGGTATATTGCTGGTACAACTGAGCTAGGTGTGTGGTACACAAAAGATACTGGTACTGAACTTGTAGGGTACACTGATTCGGATTAGGCTGGAGATGTGGTAGATAGAAAGAGTACTACTGGGGGGTGTTTTTTTCTAGGTAATAATTTAATCTCTTGGTACAACAAGAAGAAAAATTGCAATTCTCTTTCTACAGCTGAAGCCGAGTACATTGCAGCTAGAAGTGCGTGCAAACAATTACTATGGATGAACCAGATGATAGAGGACTACGGTCTGCACAGTAGTATCTTGACCGTGCTGTGTGACAATTCCAGTGCCATTGACATCTCCAAAAATCCAGTCCAGCATTCTCGAATCAAACACATTGACATAAGGTACCACTTTATTCGAGACCTAGTTGAGAGGAAGATTGTTAGCCTTGAGCATATTGGAACAGATAATCAGCTTGCTGACATCTTCACTAAGGCATTAGATTTCGAGACCTTCTCTCGTTTGAGAAGAGATCTCGGTATGTGCATTGTCTGAACCAATGTTGGTTTGTGATGTTGTGACACCTATTATCAACACCAGTCACAACATCTGTATACTTTTGCATGCATTTTTATCTTTCTTTTCATACATAATCCTAATGCATTGAGTTTGATTGAAAGTGCAATAAGGTCCTGTGTTGCAATAAAAGTGATGGCAAAAAGAACCAACCTCTTCAATTAGGTGATTGTGGGATTTGCCCGCAGAAACTGGTTTTTTCTCAGGTCCACAAACAAGAGGTTTTTAACAGCAATTGCTGAAGATTAAAAGATTCAAATCCCTTCAAGGATGAAGGAAATCTGGATACAAAATGATCCAATCTTTAAATATCACCTTCTTGAGAGATCTTGACGTAGTCATTAACTTAGGTTAAGGGGTAAGTTTCCATTGACTTCACCTAAGGCAATGTTGGTTTATAATGTTGTCAATAATAAAAAGCAACATTGGGTCAAGTCACTGAAATCTTAATATGTTTTTGTATTTTTTTAGGTCATGTTTTTTAGGCATCCCGTAGGACATTCATACTTCGTGAAGATGCCATCTTGCTGTGCGTTTTGTTGATTGTGTTCTTTGTCTATATGGAAAACTCTTAATTCTGTTTCGAATTGAGCTAACTAAGTGTTATCATTGGAGTTAAAATCGGACGGTTGGACAGGAAATGACGAGGAGAATTTGGTGAGTGAAAATTAACATTGCATAAGATTGGTACTACTGGGCTGATGGTTCATTAAATCCAGCTTTGTAATTTTCGGCCGATTTTGTGTTAAGGGTTGTGCAATTAAATTGTTCAAAAATAAGGAAGAGATAATGGGTTGAGATAATGGGATTGTTTTATGATCACGTAGCCTAAACTAAGGGGGAGTGGCGTTTTTCTAAAAAGGAAATTAAATTCGTGCTTAAGCCAAAAATCCGCAAGAGATGGAATTAGGGTTTTTCCTTTTATTTTTACTTTCTCTCTCCTTCAACGGTCATTTTTTTTGGGATAAATACCTGATCTGATTTTACCGTTTGATCACTTTTCCACTAACCCCTGCGATTACAACTCTCCAGCTCTCACAAAACCCTTCTCTCTTCTTCGATTTTGGTTTGTATAGTTTTGTGTGATTTTCAGGATGACAGACCAATCCTCGGCGTCGAAAGTTCCTGAACTGCCTGCCGGCGTGCGTTGTTCCAGCGAACAGGGTCCTATGCCGATTCCTAAGGTTGGTGGCTTGGACATAAGAGAAGAAATCGGTGGTGGTTCCTCTTCCATCCCACCACCGGTATCAACATCACCACCACCCACGCCGGTGCACATTTCTCAAGCTGTTATTCCACTTCCGCCGCCGATTGATGCCACGCCTATAGCGCAAGTGTTCCCAGGACAGCCCGAGAACGAAATTGATGTTGATGATCCCCCCAATTTGGCGTTTGTTGCTGAAACTTTTGGGCGCGTGGGGAATCCTACTTTGAAAAGGTCAAGGCGCCTGCGAAATATTCCACCTGGTGTTGTGCCGCCTGCAGTACTGAAGAGCAAGGCGTGGCCACGTCGCAATGTGCCGATTGAGCATATGAACCTCACGGAGGATGTCACTGTGATGTCCGACCCTGATGATGAAGATTTTGTTCCTGCTGCTCCGGTTGAAGGGTTTGAGCCGCCGCTTTCTGCTGCCCCGAGTCTGCCGAAAAAGAAGTTTACTCGCCGGAAACAGCTTGTGCGGAAGGCCGACAGGAGACCTAGCCCGGAAAAAGTCAAGGTTTCTTCTGGCTCCACTACGACAGAGTATTCATTCCCTCCCTACACTATTTTGGGTTTTATCACCGGCGAAGTCACCAGCTCCGCCAAATCGCATGCCGATGTTCCTCCTTCATCTCCGGTTCATGAGGATCAACCTGCGTCTGATCCAGATTTGTTTGAGCGTTCCCCTGATTCCTCCTCGGATATACTTCTTCGAGATATTCTTAATGCTTGCAAGAAGGGCAAGAAGAAAAAGAAAGTTGCTGTGGAGGACGATGTTGCTACTCATGTTGGTTCCCCCATACCAACATCACATCCTTCGCCGTCTGTTTCGTCCTCCAACGTTGTCTATGTTCTGATTGCTTCTCGTGCTCCCACGCCAGCTTCTTCCGACGCCTCTGATCACTCCCAGTCCTCCACGGACACTCCTACTCCGGTCCTTGAACTTGAGGATATGGAACCTTTTTCGGAGAAGTTTCTGACTGTTGAAGCTGCTGAGTTGTTTGATAAGTATCGGACACGAAACATGATTGCAGAGCGCCGTGTCCCAGATGAGTTGTTTGAGAGGCACAATTTGATTGCCTACTTCCAGCACAAAGGTATGTATTCCACAGTCTCCACTGCCATACCATTTGTCTGGGATATTATGGTTGAGTTTTATGCAAGTTTGTTGCCGTATATTGTCAATTCAAACTCTGTGAACTATGGCAAAGTGTTTGTGTGTGGTCGAGTGTTTAGTTTCACCCCTGATTTAATTGATGAATTGTTTGGCACTGAGCCATATCGGGGTGATTCTACTGTGGATAATATGGATGAAGTAATTTCTTTCTTGTCGGGTGGTATGGTGCATACATGGTCTGAACAGTTGCCGAGCACTAGGCTCTCTTCTCCCTACTCTATCTTGCACAAGGTGGGCATTTGCAACTGGGTCCCCTCCAAGAACACGACGTGTGTTACGCGGCCTCAGGCCCAGTTCTTGTTTAGGATTGGGAGGGGGATTCAGTTTAGTTTTGGCCAGCATGTTTTTGACACCATTGCTAAGTTTGCCACCACGAAGTTTGCGGCCTCGTTGTGTTTTCCTTCTTTGATTTTCAGCTTGCTAAAGAACCAGGGTTTGACGCTTCATCCCGATGATGTGCTCACGGGTGAAGCTGATTGGTTTGCTTTGAGAGGTCAGCATGTTATCGGTGCCAGAGTCATTGATCTTCCATGGCAAGAGCCGCTTCACGCCGATGTTGGTAGTGATGTTGGGACGGCTGATCCCAACATGGTCCGCATTTCTGCATAGGTTCTTCGTGCATATGTGGCTTCCATTGATTTGCAGATGACTCAGCTGAAGGCTCTTCGTAGCTCTCTCTTGAAGGCCCTTTCGCTTTCTGATCAAAAAGGGGGAGAAGATGACGCTGCTGAAGATGTTGCTGCTGCTGAAGATGTTGCTGCTGCTGACAATGCTGTTGGAAATAATGTTGATGGAGAAGAAGTCGTTGCTGCCGAAGCCTTGGCTGGTCTTGCTCAGGAAAGGCGAAGGAAGAGAATTCGCTCGCGCAATAAGGCATTGAGGAAAATGATGAAGATGCAGAAGAGGAAGCGCAGAGATAGGGGTGAAGGAACTTCGACATCTCCTCATCGTTCGAAAAGGGTTCGAAGTCAATAAGTTCCTTTATTTTGATTTGTTTTGTTAAGTGTTATTTTGAACAATGTTGGTTTGAATTTTAACAACATTGGGTGTTTTGTTTAGGGGGATTTTTCTAACATAGGGGGAGTTAGTATTTATTTTCATTTGTGTTTGCGTCGTAGTGTTTTGTCCAGAAAGGCAAAAGGGGGAGATTGTTGAGGAATTTATTCTTGGCAATAATTTCTATTTTGTTATTTGCCTTTCTTAGGCACAAAATTAATTAGGAGCTCTAGATTGTGTTCCTAGTTTATTTATAGGATTTTATTGTCCTAGATTATGTCTAGATTTTAGTATGTTTATTTACCAAGTTTAGAATACTAGGATTGTCTATTTAAGACAAGGGATTACTAAGCTTGGGATCAAGACTTTTACACACGGGATTTCAAGGAAAGACGCAAGGAAGCAGACGCAGAGCAAGAAAAGAACACGAAGACTACTTGAAGCCATTGATCGAGATCGACAAGTTGTTCGAAGTTGCGTGACCAACGGAGAAGAGCTTGTTCAACCTAGGCGACAAGTATTTAGTATCATGTGTTTTGATACTTTAGTTTTCATATATTACTTAATATTTTTGTATTGATCAGAAAAATAAGAAAGTAATATAGTTTTCGGGTTTGTACACCCAAGTTCACAAGTACTTTTACTTGTGAACTGAATTTGTTATCTCGTGTTCTTAAGTTCTTATTTCCGCTGCATAATTTTTATTTTACTCTGGTCGATGTTGGTAGTCAGTGTTGTTTAACATTGATAACAACATCGTAAATTGAGACTTATTTTTAGAACCATAGACTTTCAAATTTTACACAATGCATTTGTAGGACTTCAAAGCACCATGCATATTCTAAAATGGCGACCCAGCAGAACATTATGTACAAAAAATGATTCAAGATATGTGTTTATCAGTTTCTCAAAGGTGAAACACCTTCTTAGAAGAGAGAGAAAAGATTAGGACAATTTCTCATCTATAATTAGACATCATAAAAACCTCAATCGATCCATTTACGCTTAAAATTTTTTTCAATCTAATAATGCTTTATGAATATTAGTAGTTAAGGGGATGCATCTAGAACCTATGTTTCCATTTTAACATTGAAAGTTGAAGCAGATATTGGATTTAAGGAATATTTGCAGAAATTAGATATATGTAAATAATGAAAACAAACCAAGTGGGAAAACTAAAATAGATAATTATTTGCAGTTTTTTTATTTAATTTTAATGATTTGATCAAATAAAATTGGAAGCACAAACAGATAAATTGAGAACCTTTTCCATTTCATTCCAATAGGTCATAATGACTACTGCAATATAACTTACTACTTATGATATCAAAAAAGCCTAAACAAACAAGTGACTAATACTATCTCCAAGAGATTCCATATATGGCTCCTTAGCCAATTTAAGGAGTCAAAATAACAAAATTCGCTCCAATAGCCTCCTTAAGGGGCTCCTCAAATTTAGGAGCTCCCTATATTTCCCTTCAAGATCTTTACATGTAGGGACCCAAACATGACTCCCATTATTATTATTATCATTATTTTTTAAACTGACTCCTTATAAATGTATGATAAAGAGTTTATTAATAGGGAGTCTGTTGGAGTAAAATTAGAATAGGGAGTCCCTGAAATAGGGAGCTGATATAAGTAGGGAGTCTGATAAAGTAAAGTGGAATAGAGAGTCTGAAATAATAGAGAGAATTAGTTTAGGGAGTGAGATTTAGGGGTTTTGATAGACAGTCTGTTGGAGTTAGCCTAAAAACCCCAATAATAATCAGACTGGAATTAAACACAACTACTAGTTAAATTAGATCATTAGAAGTGGTTAACCTGTGGTGGTTGCGGAGGAAGAAGGCGGTTGTCGGTCCTCAAGCATCTGGTCCAACACCTTTCGGGGTATTGCGGAGGAAGAACCACAATATAATTGGGGAATTTCAATCGAAATTGATAGATAAAGGATTAATTCATCGAAAATTGATACTTTCAAGTTGATCTCGACTCGGCTGAAGATGAAGATAGATAATGTACAAATTGATATAATTGGAGGAAAGTTGTGGACTTTTATAATTAGGGGAAGTAAATTGTGGACTGTTATAATTGATACATTTTGTTAGATGTTGGAGGTGATGGTGGCGGGAGGTTTTTGGTAGTGGTGGCGGACGGCTTGATAAATCGATTTGTGGTGATTTGGAAGTGGTGACGGGAGATAGGGGATGGACCGTGTGAACTTCTTCAGAAAATTTAATAATTAAATTAAATTTATAAATATCAAGAACGTATATAGATTAATACGTTATGGAAAGTTTATATTACCAGAAGGTATTTTAAAATACACATTCTAAATAATTGAACATATAAGAAGGTACTTAAGATATACGTTGTGAAAAGTAATTATTCTAGAACGGGTGTAAAATATATCTTCTAGAAATGAAACTTACTAGAATAGGTAGAGCAGAGTCCGCGGTAAACTAGAAGATTGGTATTCCCTATTATGAGCCTACTCAGATCAGAACTAAACTAGCTGATTCTCTTTCGCCTATCGACCGGCCGGCTTGTTGCAACTTTCGCATTTCCTGCTGAGATTCCAAGTCTCTAAGTGGGCCCTCTTGGCCATCCGCGACCTTGGCTTTTTAGAGAATCTCGATCCTGTGTTGTATGACTTGTAGCTCGGCAGCGGTTTTCTACAGGTGGCTTAACTATAGCTTCAACTCTATTTATTGGTCTGGGCAAGATGCGACTTATTTAAAATTTCTCTATTTGAAGGAATAATTCAGAAAGGAAATCTTTCTATGAGATTCCGTGTATCTACTGAATCTATTTCAGTCTAATTTGATCTACGAAGACAAAATCAATATACCTTCTAAATGTGGTTAGTGTCCAATTTTTTAGAACGTACGTTTTAAACCCATTCTACGATTACGACTTTAATTACGAAAATACCACTGGATAAGCATTCTAGAAGGTAGCCAAAACAATAGTTCTACAATGTATGTTCTAGAAAGCTGTTTTTTGTACTAGTGTAAGTATTCATTAGATAATGTTACTCTTGCTCTTTACATGCCAGGAGAAGGCTCGACAACAACTCAAACTAGCTCGTCAAGTATCCATATTGAACTGAAGAACCAAAAATAAAGCCAATTTTTCAGAGTTTCTTACACACACACACACAATAATATATATATATATATATATATATATATATATATATATATATATATATATATATATATATATATTCTTATTTATATTTTAATAAGAAATATTAATTAAATGTTATTTGATAATAAATATATTTATGATATTTATAGTATTTAAGTTTCTACATTGAATAACTACACGTTTAAGAAGTTTACTATCATAATCTAATCTTATACTTGTAACCTAATTAAATTAATATAATGTTTAAAGATAATATATTTAATATGTTATTTTTATTTTAGTTAATCTTTCATTAATTTTATTCAATTTTAGTTTAATTTTGATCTGTTAATAATTCAATCATCTTCTTATAAACTAATAGCGCTAAATTGTCTCCTGATAAACAAACCAAATAATTAACACAACATAGTTCGAAACCTAAACCAGCTAAATAAAATACTAATTAATAATTAGTAGTTCAACACAAGTTTTTTCTAAACTCCTCTGGTAAGTAGCCTAAAGACTCATCCTCGCTCATATAGACGGGGTTCAGTTGAAAAATTACATGATTGTACAACAAAGAAGCTACCCACTTCGTATTAATATCATATTCAAAATATACCACAGGGCAGCCAAGATATGAAGTACTCAGCATAAGACACCGTGTGTATCCCACAATAACTGGCAAAGGAAATCTTAACAATTACAAATGATAATATAAATTTAAAAAATAATTAAATAGGTAAGTGATTAGTGAAAAATGAACTACTCTAGTTGGCGGGTGGCAAACCTCTCGACAAAGACAACATGGATAGTAGAAAAATGCTTAGCAACTTCAGCAACCTAACCAAAATAAAAATCTTTGCTACTTGCAAAAAATTGCATATTTCAAAAAAAATTGGGAGAATAATAGAATAACGCTTAACACCTCAGCAACCGTATGATCAACATATTTAGTCTGCAGTGGGTTATAAACATAAATTCTCCTATCCATAAAAGATCATCTCCCCAATATCTAATGCCCAACTTTATTATTCCGAATTAGAAACCAAACATGCCCCACTCTCAGCCAAGACTTGGAGGGAAAAAATATTTTTCTCAAAATAATATTAATTATAATTATGAGGTATTTACTATAATTTTCCTACTTCTCTATGGACTATGGGGGGGTCCATAAATCTTTATAATCTTTGGGGTCCATTGATATATCTTCGATTTTTGTAATTCTTAGCTGTCAAGAATCTCTGTCCATACCAAGGACACGTACCTCCTCATTCTGTCTCTTCCTCATCTTTCTTTTTCTGTTTCTTCTTTCTTTATTCTTATTTGATGATTTGGTCCTCTCTTAATTTTTTATGATGCCTTTGGGCTGTAGGGCCAATCTAGGGCACACAAACAATTATCACAAATAGTACAATGTTTAATACTACAATTAATGTATCATTAATGAAGGAGACATATGGTAATTTGAACATTTAAAGATACGTGGTTTACTTGTCTGGATTTATAAGAGACTGTAATTTCAAATGGATTTAGTCAAATATACGTAGATATATCAAGTACTATCGTCGGCGACATTATATTTTAGGGGTTTAGAAATAGGTACAATTCTCGTATATATTATGATGGAGATATTTTATCCAACGTCGCATGTAGAAATCTATACTATATCTTGAAATTATATACTATATCGTGAAATTTCGTATAAAATCGTGAAATTACATACCACTTTCGCGAAATTTCTACATCGTGGAATATTGTACTACTTCATAAAATTCAATAATTTGTGAAAATTCATACTACATTGTGGGATATAGTACTTCTATTTCATATAACCATACTACATAGTTGAATTTCATATTTCAAACTATCTCGTCAAATTTAACACTAATTCGTGTAAATTCAGATGTATTCGTTAAAACTAATATTTGTCCGGCCAAATTTTAGACTACATCGTGGAATTCATGTTACTTCATCAATTTTTTACTAATTCATAGAATTTCATACTTGCCCGTTAAGTTTCATTCTTATTCGGTAAATTTCATATTAACCATGTTAAAATTCATATTACTCTATTAATTTCATATTTAAAAACCTAATAAATTCCAATAATGGACATCTGACAATATATTGCTAAATGCATAAATTAATCAAATTATTCAGAAACCACACGAACAATGAAATCGAATTTCTTAAATAAACTCGTAAACCTCTATACCTAAACAAGTGACCAAATAAATAAATAAACGCCATCTTCGTAAATTTAACCACAAGGTCATCGCAGTCACCATTAACACTAATCAGTCCATCTCCGATTCTAGACACCATACAATCGAAGAAGCTAAACCACATTGTATCAAAGAAGAATCGCTCGAGGAGCAAGTCCGCCAATCAACCCCTTCCACGTGTTGTCGCAGTTTACGATGGGTGAATGACCGGTAGACTCGCCTTGATAATGGGACCCCAATTCCATGACCTACACGTGACGGGGATGTCGGAGCACGCTAGAAAATGCATCAAAAAATTGGAGACGCAAAAAGTGAAAAAATTGCAACTTTGAACCGAAAATTGAACGTGTTTCCAAACTTTGATCATGCTTCAACTTCACAAGGCCACTGGGAAAATTTGTCTAAATCCAACGGTGTGGCGCGTGCGACGAGTGGGAGGCCAGAATCTGGCACGGTGTCATGGGTAGAAACTTATGAATGACATGTTTTTTTTTTAGGTGGATGGAATGACAGAGGGTTGTTGAGGTGTGTCTTTTATTTGTAAGAGTGTTCTATACAATTTGAGTTCTAATATTAAAAAAATGTGTATATATGGCTATTTTTCACAAGAGTATTTGGAGTTCATGTTAATATAAAGGTAATACACGATAATTATCCATTGAAAATAACAATTTGTATCAGACCACAATGATGGATTATAAATCGTCGGGCCATCTAATATAATATTATGACATATTAGTTTATATACTTGTAATTGTTGATTTTTCGTAAATCTCTAACTATTATATAATTGTATTGAGTTGGTCTCATGTGTGATGGTCATATGGATCTCTTTCTATGTGACGAAGTTCAAACCCAAATCCACCCAAAAATCGAATCTCATATAAAATGGGAGAAAAAAATTATGTACAATTTCAACATTTTTTCTCTTCTTCGTTTTTTTATCCCCGACCCAAAAATCTAGAAAATGCCAACTAAATTCCATCGTGCCACATCTGATGTGCCTCCACCGCGGATCTAATGTCGCGCCTCCACTGGCTGTCACAGATTAAATGGACGCACTAAAAAAAAAAGCAGATTTCCGAGGGATTTTTCCCTCGGTTTTGAGGCAAAATCCCTGGGTTTTGGACAAAACCCAGGGGAAAATTCCCTCGAAAATATCCTCCTCGGTAAATTTTTCGGAGGGAAATATTCCCTCGGAAATTTTAAACCGATGGAAATATTCCCTCGGAAAAATCTCCGAGCAACCCTCAGAAAAATCGAGAGAATACCGAGGGGATGTTTCCCTCAGAAAACCGAGGGGAGAATTCCCTAGGAATACCGAGGGCTGTATTTTCCCTCGGTATTCCAAGGGTAGACTGTTCCCTCGGTTTTTGTTTTTTCTGAGGGAATTTCCCCTCGGTTTTTATTTATTTTTTAATAATTTTTTTTACTTTTCCGAGGGATTACCGAGGGATTATCTCCTCGGTTTTAATTTTTTTTAATAATTTTTAATTTTAATTTTAATTTTAATTTTAATTCCTTTTCAATTATTAAAATTCCCAAAAATTTGAAAAAAATCAGTAATGAAAAGACAAATAAATAAACCAATTATTATAAAAATATTAGAAAATTTAAGAATTATTACATGCGTTCGACACAGTAACAAAGTTTATATAAAAATCAAACTGTCCTATGGATGGGGAGGGATGTACTGCTGATGGGGAGGGGGGTACTGCTGGAAACGAGCATACATTTCAGCCATCTGGGCATCCATCCGCGCCTGAAATTCCTCCTGCTGCCGGCGCTCCTCCGCACGTTGTCGCTTTTTCTCGGCGTATTGCTGCTGCATCGCCTCGAGCTCCACCCTCTGAGCCTGGACCTACGCCTCGAGCTCTCTGACGTGGGTCCTATGAGCCTGGGAGGAGGTAGAAGAAGAGAGGCCCTTGAATAAACCCTTCGTAGCAGCCACCACCTTCCCATACGCGTCAGTGCCGTAATGCCGTCCCTTGCTCGACCCGACGACGCCGAGGAAACCCCGGTCCTGGTCAACCTCGCTACTCCCCTCCTGGGAAGACGCACGTTCCTGTTCCTGGGTCAACTGTCGCTCGTACTCCTCCTGAAATACAACTCATTATTAAAATTATACGTTAAAATCAAAGAGTAAGTTAAAAACAAGAAAGAGACTCACACTAGTAAGACTAGATCTCATATCGATAAACGCGTCATCTTTCTTTTGGTGCGTACATAAAAAACGATCGTAGCACTTAGCCGGCTCACCCGTCTCCCACTCTTGTATCCAAATAGAATTTTCAAATAATTAACTCGGGCTTATCCCACTCGACCTTACAAGCCCTAGTTGAGATGCGTGATATATAAAATGGTATAAATTATATGTTATAAATAAAATATTCCAATTTAATAAGAAAACATATAACAGAATCGTTTACCTATAGGCCTCCTCGGGGATGTAGTCCGGCCTATTACCACCATGGGAAGTAACATACTGCTTATACTCGTTAAGCTGCCTCCCGTAGATTTCCCCGATCATCGGAAAAAATACATCCCGTATCTGTTCATCACTATAGGCCGCCAGGTCCCATTACCAAAGCTCCTGCAAAATAAAACAATAATTACAATTAAATTGATACATATGATTGTTTTTTTACGGTAAATATTAACAAATTTGGACATAAAATAATAATTACCTTAAACATCTCCCACCAGAACTCCTTAACCTCCTTAGGGACCACCTTATAGCACCACCCGGCGGGATGGAGATCCTTCTCAAAGATCATACGTAGTATACTAGACACCTTGCCCCCTCTGCTGTGCAGCCTGTATTCAATTGTGTTTTTATTTTTTGACGAATAAAATTTAATCATAATGATAATTAAAAATCATTGATTTACTTACTTCGCGCCTGCAATATAAACCTGAACCATACCCCTCTGCGGTGCGACCAACTGCCGTCGGGTCCGTGATGTACCCGCATCGGACGGGGTCTGTGATGGTGTACGCGACGTCGGTGTCTGCATTGGGGTGTGCGTCGCCAGATGATCACTACCGAGACCATGTAGTCGGTGTCGAAATCAACTAAATAATTAGCCGATCCCATATCTGATCGACCTACGCTACCGGATCCTCGACGCAACGGCATCTGATAAAATTATTAGATAATAATACGAGCATTTTACNTTACGAATAAAATTTAATCATAATGATAATTATAATTTTAAAATCATTGATTTACTTAGTTCTTCCCTGCAATATAAACCTGAACTCCACCCCTCTGCGGTGGGACCAACTGCCGTCATCACAAGGTCTGTGATGTACCCGCGTCGGATGGGGTCTATGACGGTGTATGCGACATCGACGTCGGGGTCTGCGTCGGGGTCTAATAAGGTGTCTGCGCTGGATGATCAGTACCGAGACCCATGTAGTCGGTGTCGAAATCAGCTAAATGATTAGTCGACCCCATATCTGATCGACCCACGCTATCGAAATCTCGACGCAACGGCATCTGATAAAATTATTAGATAATAATACGAGCATTTTACAAAATACGAGTATATATTATACACCAAACGTATTAATAAATCTAAATTTAAAAAAATAGTTATAAAAAAAGTGTGTTTTACAATAAGAATAAATTACATATATTTCAACCAAACTAATCACTTTCACTATTAAAGGTATCACCAAACTCATCTTCATCCGTATCTTGATCTATATCTTGATCGGTAAGTAACTCTTCTTTTGTATCATCATTTGTCTCGTTATTACCAAGTTCCTCCACGTAATTATCATTGAGGTCGTGCAACTAAAAATCTACATCGTCGAGTTGAATCAGACTGCGTGTATCTATAGCTTCCTCTTGAAATGATTCTTCTGGTAGAGGCTCGATAAACTCAACATTTGATCGCGCCTTGATTTTACACGTTGCCCACCAGTCCAATTTGTCTCGTCTCAAACTTGGGAATGCACAATAGTATACTTGTGCAGCTTGGGAAGCAAGTACAAAAGGTTCATATCGATTGAGCCTACGCTTATGATTAATATCGACAATCTTATAATTTGGATGGACTTTTGTGCCTGCAGTTGTTAGATCAAACCATTCGCAATTGAACAATAGTGTGTTCTTCTCCGTTCGGCCGGTGTATTCGAGCTGCACAATTTCTATGAGACGACCATAATAATCATATTCGGTTGCCCCAATGGTTGACCCTTTAATACATACTCCACTGCTCGATGTTGCTTTGTTAGATCCGTGCTCCAATGTGTGAAATCTATAACCATTTATCTTACATCCGGTATACATTTTCACACATCTTGATGGACCCTCAGCTAGACTCCTAATGTTCTCGTCGATCACATTGTTCGAACGATCTCTAGCCTATGACATGGACAAATTATTTTTAATTTTGAAAATATAATATATAAATAGATAACATAATTATATGATATGCATCTCGGTATCGAACGTCTTACATAATGTTTGAACCAATTGGCAAATTCATTTTCCAATTGTTCGTTGATCCGATCATCATTAATGTTTGGGTGGAGACGCTGAATGTTCTTCGTGTAAATACTACATATAATGTTACACAATTGAGAAAAAAAGTATTAGTCCATTTATATATATGTATAAATTGACATTATAAATTGGAATGAGTATTCATACCCAACATATTCTTTGACCTCCACACAATTTAGCAACACGTATATCCTTGCGGTGTTGTATTCTTTTTCGCTTAGAAATCTTTTTCCCTTTGTACCAAACGTCTCTCCACATTTCTTAAATACCGAGGGAATTTCATCACCTTCATCCACACAATTCTGACCGTCGTCATTTCTAGGCAAATTTGTTCTTTTAGTTGAAACGTGATCTTCAAAATACTACGAACTAAAATTAGATGCCTCGTCGACCAGATATGCGTTTGCTATTGACCCTTCAACACTCGCCTTATTTTTCACGTTGTTCTTTAGTTTTCAAAGATACCTCTCGAACGGGTACATCCATCTATACTATACTGGGCCAACAATTCTCGCTTCATACGCAAGATGAACGGGTAGATGCTCCATCGAGTCAAAAAAAACTTGGAGGGAATATCAGTTCCAGTTGGCACAATATTAACGGAATGTCACGCTCAAGTCGACTCATATATTCGGTGCGAATGACTATTTATGTGAGATCTTTGAAAAACAAACTCAATTTGGTTAGAGCCTTCCACACGTTCGGAGGAAGCAGTTCATGAAAGGCTATTGGTATCAACCTCTGCATGAATACATGACAATCATGACCTTTCATCCCGATCAATTTATGTTCCTTATTGTCGACGCAACGCCCCAAATTTGATGCGTACCCATCTAGAAATCGAAGAGATTTCACCCAATCGCAAATGGCAGCTTTCGACGGCTTATCAAGTGTGTACCAGGCTTTAGGACACTTTCCTGACCCATATGGTGCCAACTCTGGGGGATTACAATACTCATTCAACTCTTCCCAAGATTTATGCGTGTCCTTGGTTTTCCCTTTGACATTCATCACCGTATTGAAAACATTTTCAAACACATTTTTTTCGATGTGCATAACATCTAAATTGTGACGAATTAGATTTGTCCTCCAATATGGGAGATCCCAGAAAATGCTTCGTTTTCTCCAACCAGATGTTCGGGATATTTGTGCATTAACGAGTGCTGCATCCATTTCAGTGACTTTCAAAAGCCCCAATCTTTCTATTTCTGCCAAAACTTATATCCCTGGGCGCACTTCCGGCGGTGGAGTCTCGACAGATCTTCTTTTTCGAAATCGTCGTTTATCTTTTCAAAAATGGTGATCATGCTCAAGGAATTTTCGGTGATTGTCGAACCACGATTGCTTCCCACTGCACTTAAGAGTGAAGCGTCTGACCGTTCCATACAGTAAGGACAAGCTCTTTGACTGCCCGTACTCCACGGACAACATAGAATACGCAGGGAAATCGTTGATTGTCCACATAAGGGCTGCTCGCAATTGAAAATTTTGTTTCTTAGATATATCGTACGAAGGAGCCCCAACCGTCCACAACTGATTTAATTCGGCAATTAGAGGTTGCAAAAACACATCAAGTTTGTCTTTTGGATTCTTTGGCCCTGGTACAAGAATGCACTACAAAGAAAATCAAAATTTCCGAGGGATTTTTCCCTCGGTTTTGGAAAAACCGAGGGAAAATTTCCCTCGAAAAAACACTCCTCGGAATTTTGTTCCGAGGGAATATTTCCCTCGAAAATATGAAAACGAGGGAATTCCGAGGGATGTTTTCCCTCGGAAACATCTCCGTGCAATCCCTCGAAATTCCGAGGGAAAATCCGAGGGAATGTTTCCCTCGGATATTTCCTATTTTCGAGGGAAATAAATCCCTCGGAATTCCGAGTGATTTGTTTCCTTCACAAAAAGGAAATATCCGAGGGAAATTTTTCCCTCGGAAAACCGAGGGATTTGTTGCCCTCGGATTTTTCTATTTCCGAGGGAATATCCCCTCAGTTTTATTTTTGTTTTTTTTTATATTTCTTAGTTTCCGAGGGATTTTTCCCTCGGATTTAATTTTTTTATTAATTCTCATTTTTTAATTTTAATGCCTGTTCAATTATTAAAATTCCCAAAAATTTGAAAAAAGTAATTATAGAAAAGACAAATAAATAAAGCAATTATTATAAAAATTATTTGAAAATTTAAGAATAATTACATGCGTTCGATCGACACAGTAACAAAGTTTATATGAACCGTAAAAATGTTCTATGGATGGGGAGGGGGGTACTGCTGATGGGGATGAGGGTACTGCTGCTGCTGATGGGGATGGAGCAACTGATGCTGGATACGAGCATACATCTCAGCCATCTGGGCCATCTGGGCAGCCATGCGCGCCTGAAATTCCTCCTGCTGCCGGCACTCCTCCGCACGTTGTCGCCTCTCCTCGTCTGCCTGCTGCTGCAACGCCTCGAGCTGCGCCCTCTGAGCCTCGACCTACTCCTCGAGCTCTCTCATGTGGCTCCTATTAGCCTGGGAGGAGGTGGAAGAGCCGCCCTTCAATAAACCCTTCGTAGCAGCCATCATCTTCCCATACGCGTCGGTGCCGTAAATTCATCCCTTGCTCAACCCGGCGACGCCGAGGAGAACCTGGTCATGGTCAACCTCTTTACTCTCCTCTTGGGAAGACGCACGTTCCTGTTCCTGGGTCAGATGTCGCTCGTACTCCTCCTGAAATACAACTTGTTATTAAAATTTTACGTTAAAATAAAAGAATAAGTTAAAAATAAGAAAGAGACTCACATTAATATTAGTAGATCTCCTATCGACCCACGCGCCGTCTTTCTTTTGGTGCGTATGTTTAAAAAGATCGTAGCACGTAGCCGGCGCACCCGTCTCCCGCTCCTGTATTCAAATAGAATTCTCAAATAATTAACATTAAAATTAAACAAATAAATATTATATTATTATATTCTAAAATCACTTACTATATTCAAAACATGGTCGATAGTAGATCTAGCACCCCCCGTGTGCTTCGACATCCCAGTCCCCGGCCCAGCAGGCTCGCTCCTCCTGTTCTTGCTGCACTGCTCGGATTTGGCCTTGTTCTCGGGCTTTTCCCACTCAACCTTCCAAGCGCTAGTTGAAATGGATGATATATAAGATACGATATAATTTATATGCTATAAATAAAAAATTCTAATTTAATAAGAAAACACATAACAGAATCGTTTACCTCATAACCTCCTCGATCAGGCACTCCGGCCGACCACCACCATGGGAGGCAATATGCTGCTTATACTCGTTAAGCTTCTTCCCGTAAAGTTCCCCAATCATCGAAAAAAATACCTTTTGTATGTCTTTCTCACTGTACTCCTCCGGGTCCCAATAACAAACCTCCTGCAAAATAAAACAATAATTACAATTCAATTGAAACATATGATTGTGTTTTTACGGTAAATACTAACAAATTTTGACACAAAATAATAATTACCTTAAACATCTCTCACCAGAACGTCTTAGTCTCCTTAGGGACCGCCTTATAGCACCACCCGTCGGGATGGAGATCCCTCTCAAAGATCGTACGGAGTATAGTGGCCACCCTCCCCCCTGTGCTGTGCAGCTTGTATTCAATTGTGTTTTTATTTTTTGACGAATAAAATTTAATCATAATGATAATTAAAAATCATTGATTTACTTACTTCGCGCCTGCAATATAAATCCGGTAGCGTAGGTCGATCAGATATGGGATCGGCTAATCGTTTAGCTGATTTCGACACCGACTACATGGGTCTCGGTAGTGATCATCCGGCGACGCAGACCCCGATGCAGACCCCGGACGCGTCGCGTACACCATCACAGACCCCGTCCGACGCGGGTACATCACGGACCCGACGGCAGTTGGTCGCACCGCAGAGGGGTATGGTTCAGGTTTATATTGCAGGGGCGAAGTAAGTAAATC
>BMAC01000074.1:1500859-1556313 GCA_014905375.1 Phtheirospermum japonicum
GCTGCGGTGTTGGCAGCGAGCGGGCGGCGACGGCTGTGGGAGGTCGGCGGGCGACGAGTGGTCGGCTGTGGAGGTCGCCGATGGAGCGGAGGTTTCCAGCGGGAGCAGCGAGGGCAAGAGAGCGGCGACGGAGGGTGTTGGCGACAGCGACGGCAAGAGAGCGGCGACGGGAGGGTGTTGGCGACAGCGACGGCAAGAGAGTGGCGACGGCAGAGCCTCGATTCTCCTTCTCTTTCTCCTTTTCTTTTTCTCTCTCTTTCTCCTTTTCTTTTTTCTTTCTCTTTCTCTTCTTTTCTCTTCTTCTTTCTTTCTGTTTTCTGTCTGCGCAAAGTAACAGCGGGCGGCTTGCCCGCTGTTTAATTAGGCCAAGAATTCGAGGGAATTCAGACCCTCGGTAAACCGAGGAATTAATACCCCTCGGTTTTTACTTTTTTTTATTTTTTTAAATTTTTGAGGGATATTTAAATCCCTCGGTTTCATACCGAGGGAATGCTATTTCCCTTGGTACAAAACCGAGGGATTTAAATATCCCTCAAAATTTTTAAAAAAACAAAAAATATAGAAAAAAATAGAAAAAAAATAATAAAAAAATAGGATTTGTTTTCGGGACGCCGAGGCGCACCCCTCCTCGCCCTGGTCGTGAAATGATGGGATTCGTTTCTATTTTTTACTAGTTTTTCTATTTTTTCGCCTTTTTTGTTGTTGTAATTTATATTTTAGGGTTAATTTATAATTAGGGTTAGTTTTATGGTTAATTTTAGAATTAATTTTAGGGTTTAATTTATAATTAGGGTTAGTTTTAGGATTAAGGATGAATTTATGGTTTTAATTTATAATTAGGGTTAGTTTTAGGATTAGGTCTTAATTTATAATTAGGGTTGAATTTAGGGTTTAATTTATAATTAGGGGTAGTTTTAGGATTATGGATGAATTTAGGGTTTAATTTATAATTAAGTTTGAATTTAGGATATTAGATAATTAGGGTTCAATTTAGGAATAATCAATTAATTAGGGTTCAATTTAGGAATAATCAATTAATTAGGATCCAATTTAGTAATAATTACATAATTAGGGTTTAATTTAGGAATAACCAATTAATTAGGGTCCAATTTAGGAATAATCAATTAACTAGGGTCCAATTTAGGAATAACCAATTAATTCGGGTTCAATTTAAGGATAATCAATTAATTAGGGTTCAATTTAGGGATAATTAATTAATTAAGGTTCCAATTTAGGAATAATCAATTAACTAGGGTTCAATTTAATAATAATTACATAATTAGGGTCCAATTTAGTAATAATTACATAATTAGGGTTCAAATTTAGTTAATAATTACATAATTAGGGTTTAATGTAGTAATTATTACTAAATTAGAATTCAATTTATTGATTATTCTAAATTGAACCCTAATTATGTAATTATTACTAAATTAAACCTTAATTATGTAATTATTACTAAATTGGACCCTAATTATGTAATTATTACTAAATTGGACCCTAATTAATTGATTATTCCTAAATTGAACCCTAATTAATTGATTATTCCTAAATTGAACCCTAATTAATTAATTATCCCTAAAATTGAACCCTAATTAATTAATTATCCTTAAATTGAACCCGAATTAATTGGTTATTCCTAAATTGGACCCTAGTTAATTGATTATTCCTAAATTGGACCCTAATTAATTGGTTATTCCTAAATTAAACCCTAATTATGTAATTATTACTAAATTGGATCCTAATTAATTGATTATTCCTAAATTGAACCCTAATTAATTGATTATTCCTAAATTGAACCCTAATTATCTAATCCTAAATTCAAACTTAATTATAAATTAAACCCTAAATTCATCCATAATCCTAAAACTACCCCTAATTATAAATTAAACCCTAAATTCAACCCTAATTATAAATTAAGACCTAATCCTAAAACTAACCCTAATTATAAATTAAAACCATAAATTCATCCTTAATCCTAAAACTAACCCTAATTATAAATTAAACCCTAAAATTAATTCTAAATTAACCATAAAACTAACCCTAATTATAAATTAACCCTAAAATATAAATTACAACAACAAAAAAAGGGCTGCGGTGTTGGCAGCGAGCGGCGGCGACGGCTGTGGAGGTCGGCGGCGACGAGTGGTCGGCTGTGGAGGTCGGCGATGGAGCGGAGGTTTCCAGCGGAGCAGCGAGGGCAAGAGAGCGGCGACGGAGGGTGTTGGCGACAGCGACGGCAAGAGAGCGGCGACGGAGGGTGTTGGCGACAGCGACGGCAAGAGAGTGGCGACGGCAGAGCCTCGATTCTCCTTCTCTTTCTCCTTTTCTTTTTTCTCTCTCTTTCTCCTTTTCTTTTTTCTTTCTCTTTCTCTTCTTTTCTCTTCTTCTTTCTTTCTGTTTTCTATCTGCGCAAAGTAAGAGCGGGCGGCTTGCCCGCTGTTTAATTAGGCCAAGAATTTCGAGGGAATTCAAACCCTCGGTAAACCGAGGGAATTAATACCCCTCGGTTTTTACTTTTTTTTATTTTTTTTAAATTTTTGAGGGATATTTAAATCCCTCGGTTTCATACCGAGGGAATGCTATTTCCCTTGGTACAAAACCGAGGGATTTAAATATCCCTCAAAATTTTAAAAAAACAAAAAATATAGAAAAAAATAGAAAAAAAATAATAAAAAATAGGATTTGTTTTCGGGACGCCGAGGCGCACCCCTCCTCGCCCTGGTCGTGAAATGATGGGATTCGTTTCTATTTTTTACTAGTTTTTCTATTTTTTCGAGTTTTTTTTTTATTTTTTATTTAAAATAGAAAACGCGTCCTAAACGATCGACGCCCGTCCCCCGTGGTTCCACGAAGCCGAGACGTACTCCTCGCCCTGTCGGCAAAATCACGATGCTCCGTCGCTTCGTGTTTCCAACCGAAGGAGTTCATCGATCGATCGTATCTTGTTGTCGGTCGAATCCCACGACACGTGTGGATACGCACGTGCTCGTTGGTATTTTTCGATCAAAATTGGGTCAAAACCACCCCGCGTGCCTAAGATGATAGGATTGATTTCATTTTTACAATTTTTCTTTTTTTTTCTTTTTTTTTTTTAAAATTCTCGAGGGAATCTATATTCCCTCGGTTTCATACCAAGGGAATAAAGATTCCCTCAGAAATTTGAAAAAAGAAAAAAAAAAGAAAAAAATAGGATTTGTTTCCGGAACGCCGAGGCGCACCCCTCTCCGCCCCGGTCGTAATTTCTTAGGGGTTTTTTTCCTTTCTATTTTTTACTAATTTTTCTATTTTATCGAGTTTTTTTTTCATTTTTCTTCTAAAATCGAAAAAAATTAGAAAACGTCTACTAAACGATCGACGCCCGACCCCCGTGGTTCCACGACACCGAGGCGCACCCCTCCCTGCCCCCGTCGTGAAATGATGTGAATCGTTTCTATTTTTTTACTAATTTTTCTATTTTTTCGAGTTGTTTTTTTATTTTTCATTCAAAATCCGAAAAAATAGAAAACGCGTAACTATCGATCGAAATGAGTGCTTAATGAGTCTGATCAATTCTTAAGTGGGTGAGCTTGTGGAAACCGATCTCTTAGAATCTGATGAACTCATCTAAAGTTGTTTCTTCAAATGGGTTTTCAACTCACTTGCTTATCCTAAACATATTTGGAACTTGGTAAACATACAATTTTAATACATAATTCAATAAAAAGATCGAAGAAATAAAATAAATAAAGGGCACTTTACTGGCGCCAGTCTGAAATGAAAATTCTTGAAAACTTTTCCAAAAAGGCCTTAATAAATTGTCCCTCCTTTTGGATATGCAGAGTAACAAAACTAGGGAGATGGAGGAAAAAAAGAAAAAGAAGATAAAAAAAAGGAGGGGGCTTTGAGTTTGATGAAGATGGAAAATGATTTTTGGGAAAATGAAATCTAAAACTGGGCTGTAGCAACATAATTCATCTGAACATTACACTACAGTAATGGAGGGAAAATGAAAAGTTTTGTCGCCCATATTTCTTACGCATAATTTGATTTCTCTCCAATTCTTAATCGCGCTATCCATCTGCAAAAGAAAAAACCCAAAAAATAATCATCAAATCCTAATAAAAGGGATTTAAATAGTTTAGGGGGAGAGGTATCTAAATAAATAATATAATTAATTTTTCTATTTTTTTGGATACGCACGTGCTCGTTGGTATTTTTCGATCGAAATCGGGTCAAAACCACCCCCACGTGCCTAAGATGATAGGATTGATTTCATTTTTACGATTTTTCTATTTTTTTTCTATTTTTTAAAAAAACTAAAATTTTCGAGGGATGTGAATCCCTCGGTTTTAAACCGAGGGATTAGACATTCCCTCGGTTTTGGTTGAATTTTTTAAAAAATAAAAAAAAATAAAAAAATGAGGGATCACTATCCCTCTGTTTAAAACCGAGGGAAATAGCTTTCCCTCGGTTTGAAACCGAGGGAAAACCCTCCCCTCGATTTTTTGTAATTTTTAAAAAAATAAAAATAATAAAATTTCGAGGGATATTTATTTCCCTCAGAATTTTCGAGGGCTATGTTCCCTCGAAAAAATTTCCCTCGTAAATCCCTCGATTTTCCTTTCGATAATTATGACGGCAAATAGTGGCGCCGTATTTTCGAGGGATATTCCGAGGGAATACTTTCCCCTCGGAAAAAACCGAGGGAATTTGTAGTCCCTCGGTTTTTCCCTCGGAAAACTGCTGTTGTTTTGTAGTGACGCCTCATCTGTGATTTACCATTGTGCCGCCTCTGATTTAACACCACGACTCCATTGACCCCGCAGATTAATGGCGAGCCTCCATCGCGATTTAACATCTTGCCTCCACAACACCTCCATCAAATGCGAGATTCAGTCCCGTCATACTTCTCCCTCTCACCCAGTACAAAAATTCAGCCAAGTAGTTTGTCGACCTTTAAAGAAATAGATAAAATGGATGAGAATGAAATCTAATCCAAAAAATAGTTTGTCGACCATCGTTCAGACGGCAGTGGGTATTGGTCTCATGAAACTCTGATCGGGCAGGAAAAAAGGGGAAAGCACAGTCACAATAGGATTTTTTTATTTTTTATTTTATTATTATTATTATTATTTTTTGTAGTTGATGGAGGTGTATTAGGGCGGCAGAGGCGGCGTTGAGATTTTGAGGTGTTATTCGGCGTTTGGGATTGAGGATTTTCGGTCGAGATTTTTTCACACCTGTCGTATAGAAAAGGGAGAGAAAGGAGAAGATGTGGTTGGATTTTCTTTTTTCTTTTATCTTGGATCCGATTGTTGGGGTGCTCAGGATCTAGGCACGGGTTTGGCTCCAACATACAGGGAGAAACCCATATAAGTGTTATTCCTAAGTCTTTGTTATTGGTCTTTATACTATGATGTTTTGGCGAAAATATGATATATTAATTTTTTATATATTAATATTTGTACTATAATATATTATTTATGAAGTTTGGCCGATGATACGTCAATTCATCTTGACAAGAGTGTGGTCCTTACTTTATATATTCCAATGAACAAAATTCCTATAACAATTTTGAACATTTTTTTAAGGTCAACGATTCATTAACGCATAAAAGTATTGCGTTAATTGATAGTTACGAACAACAAAAAACTGACGACATACTTTTGAAACAAATATTCATATTTTTAATGTAAACACTCATACTTTTTAATATAACAATTTATATGTATTATTATGTATGAATTTTTATCTTTATAATATAAATATTTGATCGAAAATTATATCGTCACAAGACAATGACCCACTAGAAGTTCAATGAACCCTTTTTAATACAAGGCAAAATTCAATAATTTGTAAATATGCATACACCTATGACGTATTGCCAACCCCTACTATTAAGTAAACAATGCCATCCTATTGCGTAACACTACAATCTGTTTAGTTACATGACACTTAGAGATGTAGTAAAAAATAATATATACTCCCTTTTTAATTATTTATTTATTTTCTTTTTTAACGAGGAACAAACAACTAATCGTAAATTCTCAAGTTTGAATAGCTGCAAATTACACTAATCACGTAACCCACACTAGGCAAGCCCTAATAGAGGCGGATATTCGAACTTGAGGCCTCAAGTCTCAAGAAATTAATCACCCAGCTCCACTACTTTGTAACATTTTCTTCTTGAATATGGGAGGAAAAGCTTGATTTAAATAAACACGATAAAAATGAACAATTATCTATCTTACACGTGACATAAAATACATGGGAGCTTATGTAAAAAAAATTCCAAAGGCGAACCAATGGTATTTACACTGGCTAGCTCGTCTATCACCAGCTCGTAATGGTATTTGCTACTTCTCATCATCAGTTTCTTGCTTTCGTACCGATAACATATCAGTTTGTATACTGCTTTCATATCCACTACTGTCACCTGGTTCGGTTGTGCGCTTCTCCTTCATTCCATCACGATATGGTCGCGCGAGTTCCCTTCCAACCCTACGGTCCTGTAAATCATACCATAAAAGTATGGTGTATTAGCAAAATTTGAAAATCAAGCCAAATTTGGATGCACATTAAATTAGAGTATTTATGCTTACATCAGTACGGAAAGGAAAATCATCCGCCTCGAGCATATGTACCACGTGTCCCATCTTTGGTCTTTTCTGGGCATTTGGATCCACGCAACGTAAAGCCACCAAAAGAGTACGCTTCAATGCTCTCGAGGAAGGCATTTCGGGTAACTTGGGATCCAAAACTCCCTCAGCGTTCCGATTGGAGACCATTGTTTTAAGCCAATCGACCAGGTTCACCTGAGATGCAGTTAAAATACATATAAGCAGCCGAATTCAATTGATTTACCTTCGAATCAAGTAATAATAATCTTTACGACTGGGTTACAAATATACCTCCCCTGGGGGACGGCTATAATCCACTGGGTTCCTCCCGCTAATGATTTCCATTATAAGAATGCCAAAACTATACACATCACTTCTCTCGTTCAACATGCCGGTGCTTGCATATTCTGGAGCAACGTAGCTAGACAAAAGGAAAACATTTCATTTTATTCGCACTATAGGAAAACTCAATTTACCAAGAAATCTCCGTTGGCAAATACCTACTTCTGTCGGCAAATTGCAAAACTGTTGGTGATTTGTCGGCGGTGGCTGAATATTTTTTATTTCGTAGGTAATTGTAAAAATTAGTGATGGGTAAATTCTGCCAGTAAACTGTAAGTTTCTTATTTATTTAATTTTTGTAGTGTCGACCAATGGTAGCAGTTAGAAGAACGTACTTCCCCATACACAAGACTCACCCGAATGTTCCCATAACTCGCGTGGTAATATAACTCTTCTCGGAGCCTATGAGCTTTGCCAGACCAAAGTCGGAAACCTTGGCATTCCACTGTCTGTCCAATAAAATATTGCTTGATTTGATATCACGATGAACGACCTTAGGTTCAAGACCCTCATGCAGATAGGTTAACCTGAGAAACTCACCTAGTTTATATTTCATAAAAATAAAACAAGAAATTATTGAAATCCACAAGTAGTTTAGTGTGCATTTTACCCTTTCGCAGTTCCTAAAATGATTTCCATTCGTATATCCCATGTAAGAGGGCTGTGAGGCCCGACATCTCCATGAAGCCATTGTTCTAAGTTTCCATTGTCGACATAATCATACACAAGCATTCTGTAAAAAAGACATCAGAAATGTATAAACACACACTTGTGATGTTCAATTTGATCAAATATGCTAAATAATGGAGTGCGAACGAACGAGTACCTGTGAGCACCTTCGGCACAATAGCCAAGCAACCTCACCAAATTCTTATGCCGTACACGACCAATAGCTTCAACTTCAACCTTAAACTCTCTCTCAGCTTGACCTCTGAACAAACAATCACACTGTGAATCTAATCGCCTAAATAGACATACAAAACCAAACAACCAAAACCGCCTCTTTTTTTTTTTTTTTTTTCACTTTTTTTAATGCTAAATTTATATTTGTATATATAAACATAATGATAAGAATCAAAACTAACCAATCTCACAATCAAACCAAGAATTAGCAAGAATAGTTCCCCCAAACAAATAACTACATGAAAATTCAATACATGCACATAATATGGTCTGCTATAAGTATACATTAGTAAAAATGCAGTACAAAATTTCATCAGGAAAAAAAAAAATCAACTTTATAAAGTCTGTGTAGAAAATTAACTACCTGTTATTGAGCAAATTTTTAACAGCCACATTTGTATTATCCTCAAACACGCCATGGTAAACAATCCCATACCCTCCTTCCCCAATCACACATTCATCTGCAAAACCATTGGTCGCCTCCTCAAGCTCCCTCAGCGTGTACCAATGACCCCACCCCAAATGCGACACCTCCGGGCCGGCCATTGCAGAGCCCGAATCACCACCGGGCCGGGCATCGCCGCTCCTCGGGCCAGAGCCCACCTTCTCGGGATAGGCAATCCGGTGGCCCTTTCCAATCTCAATGTGGATCCGCTGGTCCTCCTTCGGGTCGGCTTCCGGATTTTTATCCGGCCCGGGTGCCGGGAGTAGCAACTTCGGGTCTGCGTCTGGAGTTCGGGCCGGTCCGGGTCGAATTTCCTGGATTTCTCTGGAAACATTAGGGATAGCGGAGTTTTTGTGGGTTAATAATAACAGCGGAGTTTTCTTGTTTCTTCTTGAGGTGAACCAGAAAGAGATAAGAAAGAGAAAAATGACAATGGCGGCTCCGACGCATATTCCGAGGACAACCCACAAACGGAGCCCGAGAACTGAGGTCCGTTTGGATAATTCATCTTTGAGAAATGATGGTTTGTTCCCATCAGACATTATTTTATATTCTGGTTTCAGCTGGCGCTTCAAGCTTTGGACATTTGAGCTTTGAGAAAAACAAGGAAAACAAATATGAGTGGGAGGAAAAAATGCAGAAGAAAAAAACAGTGGGACTGAGAGGGCAAGCTGTGATGATGGGGACTTGTAGAAACGAGAACAAAGCAAAACCCACCAAATTTGTAGTGCAATTGAATGTGAGACACAAAAACAATGAATATGTTTTGTTTGTGGGCTCGGTCATGGTAATTACTATCACTATATATCTATAATATACCAATAATACTAAAGTTTGAGCATGCTAAGATTACTTTATATAGATTCTTAGGGTAATAGATTCTTTGGTTGCTATTAGCTATGCATACCTTCAGTTTAAATGTTTTTGTTTTTATTATAAATAACTGATATAAAGAACGAAAGATGAAATAAATTAATTTTTCGAGTATGATTGATTTAATTAATATAAAAATATAAAAATGTAGTGATTACTGTATTGTTTTTTTTTTTTTTTAATCATAACCAATATATTTTGAGGTAAAAAAAGATAATTTGTCGGAAGGAATGAAAATAAAACAAAATGGTATCCAAAGGCAATCGAAATTCTTGTTTCTTTTATTTGGTTAGATTAGATATGGATAATTTTTTTGTTGAGGGATATTCTGCTTTTTTGTTGAGGGATATTCTGCCTCTTTAATTGTATTTTGTGAAGAGGGGGCCGGTTAGCTTGATTGGTTAGACTTAGACCTTAGACCTTTTGATTATATGTTTTAAATTCTTATGAATAGGACAAAGCCTTGTGATTTTTGCTTGTTGTATGCCCTCTTTAGTCAAAATTGCAGGCTTTTAGACTTTTTTATGACTTTGTGGGAAAATTCGATTACGTGGGACAGCAAAATGCAAGTACAATTATGATTTATCAGCACGAGTGAATTCAGTTGATTTGAGTACAATACGATTCTTTTACTGCTAATAGTACATACTTTTCACTACAAGTATGTTACTTTTGTCACTTATTTAAATATTTATTTGCAAGTGAATTTTGCATTGGAAAAGAGAAATGGGGAAAACACTTGTTTAATGGCTTCGAACCATCAGTTTGGTTTTTGGAAAAAATTTTAACCGCAATTGGACCGTAAAATTGGTTGATTGTTTGTGGTTTGTGAAACCTCAGTTCACGGTTCAATTGGTCGGTTCGTCGATTTAAGTCAAATTTATTTTTTTAAACTTTGAAATTCTTTTTCTTTTTTCTTTTTTTTTTGATTTTTTGATAAATTGTTGTTTATTATTTTTTTTTGGGAAAAATATATTAGATCAAGTGAGAATATTTGAAGTTAAAATGTAAAATTATAATTTCAAATATAATATTTATGAGAAGCATATGTAATTATGAACTTTGAAATTCATATTATTATTATTATTTTGAGTTTTTTGCAATATTTTATTATTATTATGGTTTTTTTTAAATGTACGAGATTAAATGAGAAAATAGAAAATAGAAATAACACTTTAAAATGAGATTTTAAATTTTGGCTTTTTGCTATGTTTATTATCAATTTTATAAAAAAAATTATGAGATTAGGTGAGAAAATAAAAATAGCATTTTAAATAAATTCAATAAAAAATATAAAAAAATGGACTTGAACTATCTTTAAATATTTGAAATTAAATCTGAAATCTTAATTTCAAATAATTAAATTTAGTTGCATATGTATCTCTTACCTTAGAAATCTACGTAGTTCTCACTTATCTTACAAAGGGCGACGTTATAGGAAGAGGCGGTGCAGGGGGTGTCATGCTCATCCATTTGTTGGGTCGTTACTAAATCCAATATCATAATACGTCTCACTCTTTTCTTCACTAAGAATAATTTTTTGTTTGCGTCGGTTTGGCGTAGAACCAATCATACAACAACATTTGATTTTTGAGATTGTGAGGCCTAATGTTGGGGTCTTCGCAGGTCCAGCATGTACCCCTTCGCTAAATGCTTGTTCGATTGAAATGGTTGATGTGGGAACGAGCAATATCATCTTCACAACGATGTTAACAATTGGATAAAGTGATTTCCTCGATGACCACCAATTCAAATATCAAACTCGTTGTCGGCTTCATTTTCCCCAAACGTTCCATATTCAAAAGTCATTAGATAGGTTCTGAGTTCTCGATAAGGGTTAGAACCGAAAGAGTAACCCGATCGGCCCATCTTTGATTTTTTTTTTGTTTCAAAAAATCTAAAAATTCCTCGATTTCATCATCGTCGTCATCACTTCTACTAAGATTACCATTTCTAGTAGAAACTTGTCAACCAGAAGTAATCATAGGCAGAGGACCATCAAGATTTATAATATATTCTTTAAATATATCAAATAAAGACATTATTACATTTTGAATAATATTTTCAACGGAAAAAAAAAAATTCAACTTCAAATGGCAGTAAAGCATCAAAATAACTGTTAATATAAAGTTCTAAACAACCTTCTCTATTATTAAAATCTAATAATGTAGCAACTAAAAAAATACTTTGAATGTAATAAACTACTTATTTTCATTTCATAAGAAAAAAACATTTCCAAACGTTCATTTTTCATACATTCCCTAATAATGAATGCAATTTGAACACAATGTTCAAACAATAAGGTGGGAAATAGGATAATAAATACCAAAAAATAAGTTAGAAGCATCATCAAACACCTTTAAAAGTTTTTCAGATACTTGCATGTAGTACTTTTGGTTTGTATATAACATAATTCCAGTTTATTGTTGGTTAAAAAATAAACACAATAGCACTTTGTACGAATATGTATCTTTCAATAATTTATATGTAAAACTCCAACGAGTAGGCACATCAGTTTAAAAGTTTTTTCCAAAAAACTCATTTTCCTTGAAAAAAACCTCACCCATTCTCGTTGCAAAGTTTTATGATTATACATGACTGCCATTTTAATAGGATTAAGCTCATTTTTAAAAGCATTCAAATCATCTTAAGCACACAAATTTAAATATGACATATGCATCGAATATAAAAAAGATAAACCACCAATAGATGGTTGACAAATACTAATAAGCTCATTAGTACTAGCCGTATTAGAAGTAGCATTATTAAATGAAATTCAAAATATTTCTGATGCTAGACCATATTATTGACAAATCAAATGAATTAATTGACAAATAAAATGTTCATTATGAGAATGTTAAAATCTATAAATGCAAGTAAATATTTTTGTAAAGTCCACGACTTATCAACACAATGACATGAAATGCCAATATAAGACTTTCTCTCCTAATGATCACTCTAAACATCTGAACAAATTGAAACTTTGTTTGGTGAACTAGAAGATTAATTCAATAATCTTAGCTTATATTCAACAATAACTTTTTTAATATTATGAGTAACTGTAGAGCGTGACACTCTCTTACTCGAGGGATTAAGAAAGTTGGGTGAAGTTTCATATAAGTCATCATTGGCAAAGTTAAAAGAAAGAGTTCTAGACGAAACAAACTTAGCTAATTCTTTTCTATGAGTGGCATCAGAATATGTAACCAAAGAAGAGGAGCTCGTACTTACTTTTCCTCCATGTATTTCGGTTTGAGTCTTATCGATACCGTTTTTGTCGGGATATTTTTTGTTGAGATTGCTAACTATGATTAATAGTCATGTCGTATTATCAACAATGGTATACCATTGCTATCACCATAGTAGGACAGAAAAGTTCTGAATTTCAAATAGTAGGATAGAGTAGTTCTAAATTCCAAATAGAGAACTCTGAATTCTAAATCAAAATAGTGTACTATGTACACTATGATAGTTCATAATTATTATACAGAGTAGTTTTAGATTCCCAAATTATAAGAGATGTAATTAATGGTCGGTTGGAGCGTACGTTATCGTTAGTAGTTTGTTATTTTAAAGTAGTTTACAATTACACAAGTATGTAATCCCATCGTTTTTGAATTTAGGTCTGCCCTTACTATTACCAATAGTAAGACATAGTAGTTCTATATTCCAAATACATGGTTACGTTTTGGTCAGCTTTTCCTATAGTGGCATCTGTGACCCAAGCACAAATCAGAATGATGTAATCTATACATTAAGGTAGTTCCGAATTATGGTACAAAGTAGGGCATAATTCCCAAATTATGACATGCCACTAGTGGTCGTTTGAGTAGGTTGTCCACAATAGTTTGTTAATTTAGAGTGGTTTGAAATTATCCAAGTCTGCCCTTGCTATTAGAAAATTGTGGTTACATAGTTGTTCAACATCCACATACTTGCAATACCAATAATCAGACTATCAACAGATTTTACGATAATTTCAACCTATTTTCTAATAAGAAGTCGGAAAATCCATTCCCCAATATTTTTCCTAATCAAAATCGCCCCAACCATCATCATGGTAAATGAGCAAAATACTACCATACTACCACACTATTCTCATAAAAACTTACTACCACACTATTAAGTTTTGTCATTAACAAGAATTAGTCGCTACATTAGATTAGTCGACAACATCCTAGACTTTCTTTCATGGTGGCGTAACCAATGCTTCAATGAGTTCATTCTTGAACCTGTTTATGAAATCACTATCAACATCAACTGGGAGTCTTGGTTCAACACTGCATGTTTCATTAAGTGACATGTAAAAATCGCACAATCATAAATCCTAGACATAAATATTTATAAGTGAGTTAATATATAGTTCACTTAACATTTTCAAAAAATTTAATCCGCATATTAAACTACCTATGTTTGCCCTTGTGAAGGTAACACATTAACCGTGATAACAGGTAGTTGGCATTGTTGCGTCTAGAGTATCAAGATTGTTTTGCCTTTTCTCCCAACTTAGCATCAATGATTGTCTTCTGCATTGACCAAAAATAGAATATCATTATTTTATCGCAAAATCTTAATGCTCATTTACACTTGAAATATCAGAATCAAGAACCTAGTAGTTTCTATTTTTTTCCAACGTACCAGCGTCGACAAGTATTTATCTTTTATACTAATCTTATGAGGCCTCTTCAAATTATAAAACCTACAATGCTCGTTCCGAATGTTGAAAACCAACAAATTCCAGTGGTTGGCTCCCAAGACATTATCCTTCCCCGTAGACAACATTGGATATAAAATCAGAGCATTCTCATTCCGTGACACTGTACCGACCTCGTCTATCAAATCTTCGCTCTAGAGCCGAATGATTGTTTTGCATGTAATTGTGGTGTTTTTCTTATATTTTTAATTAGGTTTTAATGTCATTTTTAGTGGTTTTGAGTCGAGTTTTATTAGGTTTTTTGTTTGTTTTCTCGTTTTGTTGTTTTTCGCGTTTCTCTTTGATTTTATACTTAATATAGATTAATGGATTTGATTAATTAATTTTATATTTAATTTAGGTATTTTGAAGCATTATGGTATGGATATAGTTGAGTGTGGGCGTACGAGTGGAGTTTTAGAGAAATTGGGCCTCGATTTTAAGAATTACGGCAGATACTGGGTACGTGTTTCGACACTGGATTACCCAGTGTCCGAGCGCAGCGCCCAGCACACGCCCACAAGCCTGCTGAGCCCGCCCGGCCACGCCCGCCCAGTACTGCCCACAGCTACGGACACTGGGTATGTGTTTCGACACTGGGTTACCCAGTGTCCGAGCCATCTCGCTCAAATGCCGAGCCTTGCCGAGTCATATCGACCCGAATAGTCTATTTTGACCATTTTGGGTCAAATTTGGTCAAACATGGGAAATCCAAATTTATAAGGCTTATTTGACCCATTTACCCCTAAGAGAACCTATTATAAATAGAACCTCACTCTCATTTTGTAAAAGACACTCCCCTCCCCTCCCAACCCAAGATAGGGTTTGGGATCAAATTACTCACAAGTTCTTAGATAATTTTCTCTTCCTTAGGTTTTAGATTTAATTTCAATCTTTGATGTAATTTCTTTTCCTAGATTTAGATTTAATTTCAAACTTTGATGTAATTTCTTTTCCTAGATTTAGATTTAATTTTAAGCACCTCCTTGGGTTTGTAAGCCTAATAAGAATCCAAGTACTCCCTTGGATTGTTACTTTGATGCAATTACATTCAAACTTTGTTTCATTTCTTAATTCAAGTAAGTTTTCTTTTAATTTCATATTTTGTGATTTAATTCCATGCTTTGTTCTTCATTTTCATGCTTGATCTTCATATTATGCTTTTTGTCTTAGCACCTTGAATTCATGCTAGATCTTAAGAATTGGCTATGGAATCTAGATGAGTGACACATCTAGATCATAGATCAAGTCTTAGATCATCTTGATTTTGAGTTTTTTCTAAGCTTTATTTGCAATTTAATTTTCATGCTTTGTTTCATGTTTAATCCTAGATCTATGTTTTGTTGCTTGTTGTCTTTCGTAAAGTTTCAAACTTTCTCATCAAATTTTATTGCTTTATCCATTCATGCTTTCAATTTTTGTTAATTTGCATTATTTAGGATTTTATATGCATAGTTGTACCTTGTGCTTGGTGAAACATTGAATTTTCTTGTTTATTTTCATTATGGCTTTGCATTTACATATTGAGGCATACGACGAGGCATCCGACCAACTTGATATTCAATTACTATAATAGTTTAGATATGTTAATTGCTTTATTTTCATTTTTCTTCACTTTTCCAAGCTTGAAACACATTGATACCCTCAATCGAATTGAATTCCGATAATACCAATACAAGAACCCGTTGATATATTTCATCACCACTAAAAATCTTTTAACAATGATACGTGTATACATAAAATAGACATACATTGATATCAATGCAAGATAACACTAATTTTAAACTGAGTCCTTAAAAATTGGTGAAACTTACCCAATAATCTAATCAAAGAATAGTAATATCACTTGTTAGGCTATAACTCCTCATGAGGTGACCTCCGTATGCATCAACAACCATTTATGTAAATGTTAATGGTCATATTTTTGTACTAGAAAATCAAAAACCAAACCCTACATATGTGATATTGGTACGACCTGATCTAATCCTAAGCTGAAGTAATGGCAAGCCCCAAGGTAGCTCGGGTAAGGCAAGTTGGGGTGAGCCAAATCCAGATCCTACACCATGAAGAAGAAATCAAGAAAGAGATATCCTGGGTTGAGTCTTTGACTAAGGAAAGTTGGGGTCAGCTCAGGAACGCACAGAGGTTTTAGACTATGCTCAAGGAGATCAGGTCATCCAAAAAGGGGTGACCTGGTCAGGTCGTCTAAAATAACGGTCCGGGATTCGCGGGCCTATTTCCGGGATTTTGGAAAGGCTCCCAACCAACTAAGGGTATAAATATCCCTGCCCAGAGTAACAAAGGTATGCCATTTTGATTGTTCAAATCTTCACTCTAATACCTAAAACGCTTACTGACTTAAGCGTCAGAGAGGTTTCCACTAGAAACCCTCTAGTGGTCCTTTCTAACTTGGTTTTTGTGAAGCAGGCCAGGCTAGCTTCAGGGAGGAGAGAAAGTGATCTCTGGATTAATATTTTCTGGGCGAAACAATTGGCGTCGTCCGTGGGAATCGTGTGACCAATCTAAGACATGAGACAAAGTTCATGGAATCAGATGGACTCAGGCGAGATCTGGTGGTGGAGCTGGGGAGCACGCCAAGTTCTTCCACGTCAGTGGGGGTCCCGAAGATGATAGGGCCACCAGCAACAGCTAGGCGAAGCACACCACAACCCCCTCAAGGAACAACCTCACAGGCCGACGGCGGATCAGTGAGTGATTCCCACGACAAATATCTGACCTTATCGGCAAGGCAGTGGAGGCGGCTGTGGAGAAGAAATTCGCAGAGCTTTCACCAGCCCATCCTAAAGCGGCCCAGCCATCACCAAGGGTGGAAGCATCTCAGCCCCCTCAGCGCATGGCCAGAACCTTAGGCCGGGAGGAAGAGGAAAGCTCTTTTGGTTCAAATAGTGATACCTCGAGCAGGAGCGATCCAGATCTTACCGAGCAAATGCAGAATTTGCAGAAGAAGGTTAGGGAAGTTAAACAAAAGATGGAAGGGATGGGGGCAGTACTTATGTGACAAAGCACCCCATTTACAGAGAACATCATGATAGACAATCTCCCAGCTTCTTACCGATCTTTGAGCTTCGAGTACAATGGGACGATAGATCCATAGGATCATTTGTGCTAATTTGAGAACGCGGCCACCCTGCATAAATTCTCTGACGCTGTGATGTGCTGAGTCTTCCCTATGACTTTTAACAAGTTAGCATAGCTTTGGTTCTATCAGTTGCCACCCCGATCTATCAGCAACTTTGACCAGTTTAGCTCGGCATTCCCACGCCAATTTACTAGTTGTAGGAAATACCAAAAAAAATGTCATTGGAGGGTCTACGGGGATATATCAAGTGTTTCATGGACGCTAAGATGGAGGTACCATCAGCATCTGAGGATCTCTTGATCAACGCCCTGGCTCAGTGGCTAAGGAGAGGAGATTTTTTCCAGTCGTTGGTAGTCAAACCAGTGCAGACATTTGGAAAGCTCCTGGCATGAGCTGAAAAATACATCTATTTAGAGGAAGCATTAAAACTGAAGGATGATGGAGATAGACAAAGAGATCGGGTTGATACAGGCGAGAGGGCGCAAGTGAAAAAGCCCAGAACTGATCCGGGAGGGGGGCGCCCCAGATTTGATCGGTATACACCCTTGTCTTCGCCACAGAGGAAATACTTCAGGCCATTGAATGACATTCAAATTGCCGAGGAAATATGCCCAGAAGACGAGAAAGGATAAATTTTATCGATTCTGTAGGTACCATAATGAGTATGGTCATGACACAGATCAATGTATGTATCTGAAGGATGAATTTAAGCGGATGGTGCAGGCACGTCACCTTAAAGAGTGTTTGCACGCAAGGAGGGAAGAGCCCAGATCTGACCCTTATAGAGGGGACCGATGTTAGGGGACCAGGAGTGAGCAAGATGGCGGTCGTGGTAACAGGAAAAGGGAAAACTAGTCCCACGAGATAAGGGGAGAAGTTCAAATGATCACAGGAGAAGAATGGGACGAGCAATCGCGACATGCCAAGAATAATTACGTGCGAGCTTCAAGAGGTCTATCAAGGAAGTAAAGCGAGGTAGGATAGCTAGCCCCAAGGCTGAACATCTACTTTGGATCAAATGATGAGAATGGTATTCTAGCACCTCATATAGATGCTTTGGTAATAACTGCCACCATTGATAACTACAATGTGCGAAGAGTCTTTGTCGATATGGGTAACTCTGCGGACATTCTATTTTATAATTGCTTTAAGAAGTTGAAATTGGATTTGGAGTTAGAGAAGGTCATGACCTCATTTCTAGGTTTTGATGGGGGAGCACTGCGGCCGTTGGGAGTGGTAAACTTCCTAGTTTCGCTGGGGGAGGAACCGTTCAGGAAAACCAATTCAGTACGCTTCTTCGTGGTAGACGCCCCGTCCTCGTATAATGCTATGATGGGGAGACCATCCTTGAGCCAATTCTATCCAGTAATTCTGGTCTATCATATGAAGTTCAAGTTCCATGCTAGGTACGGGGATGGTGAAGTCCGAGGTGATCAGTACGTATCGCGCAGATCACACATGGAGAGAATCATGCGAAATGAAGAGGAGAGAAGGCGCAAAAGGGCCCGAACAGAGACAGCAACGCCAGAGCTGGCTAGGCAAGAGGAAAACCTAATGGCAGTAGAAATAATCCCAGGGGATGGCATCCGAGTCGTGCAGGTGGGAACGACATTGAGCCCAGAGGTTCTGATTGAGCTGGTGGCATTCTTAAGAAACAATGCCGACGTCTTCGCCTGGTCTCCCCAGGATTTGGTTGGCATTGGTCCAGCGATAGCCGAGCATCACCTCAACATCAGCCCTACAGCAAAACCGATAAAACAAATAAAGCGAAGCTTCGGCCCGGAGAAGGAGGCCATTATCCAGGCAGAGGTGGATAAATTGTTTTGGGCTAAGCACGTCCAAGAGATACAGTTCCTAGAATGTCTCTCTAATGCTGTATTGGTGACAAAGACGGTGGAAGATTGGCGGATGTGCATCGACTTTAGAGATATTAATCGCGCTTTCCCAAAGGACCAATATCCATTACCAAGGATAGACTAGCTTTTGGATTCCATGTCAGGCTATGAATTTCTCAGTATGATGAATGCCTCTTAGGGTTATCATCAGATCAGGTTGGCCAAAGAACATTAGAAGCAGGTTAATTTCATAACCCCGAAAGGAACGTATTGCTATGTGATCATGCCCTTCGGACTCAAGAATGCGGGAGACACATACCAACGGTTGTGGACAAGATGTTAGCTCAGCTCGGGAGAAACCTGGAGGTATATGTGGACGACATGTTGGTCAAGAGTGATAAGGCAACCTCATATGTGGATGACCTGAGAGAGACTTTTAACACGCTGAGAAGATATAATATGAATCTCAACCCTAAAATGTGCACATTTGTGGTAAGAGCTGGAGAATTCCTGGGGTACATGGTCACGGAAAAAGAGATAGAAGCTAACCCGAAAAAGTCAAAGCTATTATGGACGTGCAGCCTCCACAAAATGTAAAAGAGATGCAATGCCTGGTGGGTCGGATAGAGGCCCTGAGCATATTTGTCTCCTATACGGGAGAGAAGAGCCTACCATTTTTTCGAGCTCTGCAGAACAAGTCTCGATTCCAATGAGATGAGGAGTGCCAAATAGCATTCCAGAAATCGAAAGAACACTTGGTTAGTATGTCGTTGCTCACTAAGCCGGTCGTGGGCGAGCACTTGGTCTTATATATTTCTGTGGGGAGATAAGAGGTGAGCATGGTTTTGCTCAAGGAATAGGGTAGAGCATAGAGGTTAATATACTATTGGAGCAAAGTGTTGCATGATGCCGAGTTTCGGTATGTTGAGGTGGAGCAAGCCATGCTGGCCCTGATCGGTACAACCCGCAAACTTCGGCCTTATTTTCTCTCGCACAAGATAATAGTCAAGACTAACTTGCCCTTGAAGGTAATAATGAACAAACCAGAGGCCTTAGGATGCCTGGTAAAGTAGATTATTGAGCTTGGGAATTTGATATACATTTTGAAGGACAAACAACGATCAAGTCCTAGGCACTGGTCGATTTCATGCAGGAAATTACCAGCTCTCCCGAGGAAAGAGGAGAATGGACTATATATACGGATGGCTCAGTGGGAAATCTAGGGTGTGGAGCAGGTATAGTTTTGATAGATCCGGAAAGAGATGCTACAGAGTACATGGTACGGATGAATTATCGACTGTCTAACAATGAAGCCGAGTACGAGGCCTTGTTGAGGGGGATTCAGATGGCAATGGAGCTCGTGGCAAAATGGATAAGTGCGCGGGTAGATTCTCAATTAGTATGCAAACAGAATAGGGGTGAATAGCCTAAGTAAGATAGTATACGGAAATATGTAGCCCAGTTCCAAGAGATGGTTAGAGCTATCGACTCCCTGAATGTACTTCAGATCCCCCGAGAGGAAAATAGCCTAAGTAAGGGCTACCGCTAGCTAACCGCTAGGTTTCCAGAATCGGCGAATTTTTGACTATTTCTGCACATTAACAAACGCATCAACGCACTACAGTAAATAACTCAACTTAACAATAAAATAAATGAAAGAAAAATCAAAATAAAAGCTAAGTAAAAAGAAAAGGAAAACAAACGATTGGGTTACCTCCTAAGAAGCGCGTCATTTAATGTCACGTGCTCGACGTGTTCCACGAGAAATGCTATCCGGGATCCAAAAACAAGTGACGATCGTGCCACGCCTTAATGTTCTCTAAGAGTAGGGATGGGCGATTAAAATCACCAAGACGAGCACAGAAAGCAAGTTCTAGAGCAACGAGAATTTCAAATCGCTTTGGGGGTCGAAAAAGTGAGTAATTGATCAACAAGAACATATCAAAAGTAAATTGGGGCACAGGGTGATCCTCGACCTTTGGAAAAACTAAGAGATCTGGTGAACAAATGGCATACTCTTTGAACATCTCAAACTCCTTCACTTCTTTGACGTCCCCCTCAACATCTTGAAAAATATTTAATTCTATATTCGGGCATGGGGGAGGGGGATTAGAATTCTTCTCAACTAACACGTCCACCACCTCCATCTCAATATCGATCATAGCATCGGGTGGAACACAATTCGGCTCGATAATCTCACTCTTCTCCAAATTCGGCATCGCAACACCTCCATTCTCATTGAGCCCGAGTAGGCTCGAATCTTCAACATCCTCAACATCCAAGGTGGGCTCAATCACATCTAGAATCGATGGCTCTGGTTGAATTAGAAGTTCGTCTTCCTCGTCCGACAATTTTGCTAAAGAAGCTATTATTTGACCTATCATCGTCTCTAAATTCTTCCGGCCATTAGACTGGTCATCTGTCTGAACAGAGAGGTCATTCACCTGCATAGTTATGCTAGTTACATGCTCAGTTAGTCCCGCAATTTCGTTCCGTTGACGAATGGTCTCAGCTTCTAGATCTCGCTGCCACGCCAAAAATTAATCGCCTGGTTTATATTCTTCATAGATCAGGTAGTAGGAAATCGAGTCGGGAGGAGCATAAGAATCATAGATTGGATAGAAAGATATAGAATCGGGTGGAGCATATAGATCGTCATGGCTCGGATAATATGAATTAGAAGGCGGGCCCCACTCAGGCGGGCAGAACATCTCCATAAACCGATCGTGAACTTCCTCCCATGTTTCCAAGGATTTGGACTCCATATGTATCCATCGTTTTCTTGCTCGATCCTTTAGTGTGAAATGGAAGAATCGCATCTTCACTTGATTCCTCGGAAGGACGAGACGAGTGAAGGTCCGGGTGATAGCCTCGTACTCTCGGATGAACTCTAATGGATCCTCGCTCGGAAGCCCACGAAAAATCGGGAGTTGTTCTATGTAGAAATCGTTAAGATCGTAATCTCGCATCTTTGAGCTCAATGGAATAGACGGTTGATATCCACGCCAATTAGATGGAGGTGCACCATTGTCATACGATGGATACCTTTGATAGTAAGACATTTTTATTTTATTTTTTATAAAAATTTTGAAGTTTTATTTATTATTTATTTATTTATTTATTTATTATTTTATTTTATTTATTTTTTATTATTATTATTTTTAAAACAGTTTGATGAATCTTGGGTTTTGGTTGTCGATGTATCTTGCAAACACAACACTCAACGCACAAGATTAAACGCACCGGCGAAAAATAACAATAACAAACAAAAAGAAAAATCACAAATAAAATATTAAAGATGATTGAAACAAAATAGAAACACAAATAAAGTCACAAAGAGCAAACACAAAAATCTCAACCTTTAGTTTTCTCCGGCAACAGTGCCAAAGTTTTGATTCGAGCTTTTGTGTACCTACTTTATAAATATTTGTCAAAGTTTTAAAAGCTCGCTCGCAAGAGTACGAGATCGCGTGTAGGTTGATAAGCTGACTCAAGTCGTCTCTCAAGGAAAACTAGATTCAGAAGTTCCTTTTGTGTTTATTTTTCAAGAATAAGAAAAAAAAAACAAAAACCTAATTTAAACACATAAAATCAAGAAATTGAATTGAACGAAGAACAATAAAATCAAAGGTTTTGAAAAGAATTAAGAAAACAAGGGTTCTAGAGCTTCGATTCGTCTCCACGACCAATTAGGAAAACCCAATTGATGGTTCTAAACGAATCTAGGCTCTAGACCCATAAGATCTAACCAACAATCATCATTAATCTCAACATCATAAACCCATACCAATCATCAACACAATCAAGATCCATATAATTCATCATACATGAGGGGGTGGGGGGGTGTTTGTTTGAAGATCAATTATTCTAATTTAAACTAGAAAAGCAAGAAATTAAAAGCATAAGAAATTAATTAAACTAATTAAACGAAGGAAATTGAAAATATACTAATAAACGATGATGAGTAACAGCATTCGAACGTAGAAATCTTGAATCTAAATTATCTAAGATCTAATCTAATTTAATCTAAACTAGAAATTGAAAACTAAGAATTATGAAGAGTAACTAAGAAATTAAACGACACTCGTCGGGGTTGTCAGCCCTTAAAAGGCCTTAGAAACCCTAGGAATATGATATATGGTGCCTAAAACAGCTCTCAAAATCGGATTTGAGGAGTAGTATTTATAGAATTCCGAAATCTTGGAGAACAAGTCACATAAGTCAGTTTCTGGGCACGCTAACAGTAATATTTAGCGGTAATGGTTACCGCTAAGGTTATCGTTAAGTCTTCTTTGTTTCTCTCTGTTCATCCCTAACGGTAGAGGTAGCGGTTTGAATGTATCTGTTAATTATACCGCTAAACCTCTATGTTGTTCTCCAGAGGTGGAACTAACGATGCAGATAACGGTGTGACGACCGCTAAGTGCTAGCGGTAAGGGCTACCGCTAGCTTAACCATTTACTCTCAATTCTTGCTACTTTTTTTCGCTGGTTTGCTCGTTTTCATCTCCTCGTTCCAATTCTTCAACTTGAGCTCCCTTGGCTACTTAGCTATATGGAGAAAAACAGCAAACAATCACCTATTTATATCAATTAAGATCAAAATGCAGTAAAATAAGTTAGAAGTATAAAAATATGAAATTAAGCTTAAACTACCCAACTTATACCAAAAACACTAACAAAAACTAACCAAAACACTCGCTAAAATCAAGTCAAATTCATGTTAATCACTATTCAAAAGGAGTTTTGGACAAACCCTCCTACGATGCCTAAGTTTGAAAGAAGGTGCCCACATTCTTAAAGAAATCTATGAGGGATGTTGTGGTAATCACATGGGTGCCAGAGCATTATCAATCAAGATAACGAGAGCGGGGTACTTTTGGCCACAACTAAGGCAAGAAGCGGAGAACTTTATGAAAACATGTGATAAATGTCAGAGGCACTCTCCCCTACTACATCGACTGGCGGAGGAGCTCATGATAATGAGCTCTCCATGCCCTTTTGCAAAACGGGGGATAGATCTGGTAGGGACTTTTCCTACAGCCCCAGGCCAAATAAAATTTCTAATAGTTGCTATAGACTATTTTAGCAAATGGGTAGAGGCCGAAGCCATAGTAAAAATCACGGAGGAGGTGGTAATGTGATTTATGTGGAAAAATGTGTTGTGTCGATTTGGTATCCCAAGGATACTGATGTCAGATAATGGCACGCAGTTTGTGGGAGCTCGAATACAGGCCTGGTGTGCAAAAATGAAAATAGCGCAACACTTCACATATGTATACCACCCCCAAGCAAATGGCCAGGTCGAGGTGACTAATCTCATCTTGGTGCAAGGGATCAAAGCACGCTTGGAGAGGTCAGGCGGAAAGTGGGTGGAAGAGCTCAGCTCGACCTTATGGGCATATCAAACCAACCCTAAGGAGAGCACGGGAGAAACGCCCTTTAGTTTGGTATATGGCATGGATGATGTGATTCTAGCAGAGGAAGGAGTGGAAAGTCATAGAATTCCAAAGTTTGACGAGGGGCATAACGAGCTATTGAGACAGGACGCGCTAGGCTTAGTGGAGGAGAAGAGAGAATGAGCCTCCATAAAAATGGAGCATATGAGGGGACAATTTAGGGCAACCTACAACAATTTAGTGCTCAAGCGGCGATTTCAAGTAGGAAACCTGGTTCTCTGTAGAGCAAACCTGGGCAAGACCCGAGGAAAGTTAGATGCCACATGGAAGGGACCGTACAAGGTCATCAAGATGCTTGCGGGAGGAGCCTATGAACTCAAACAAATGGATGGAATCAAATTTCCACGAGCGTGGGAACATAACAAATCTTAGAAAGTACTATGTGTGAAGTTAATGTACCAGAGTTATTTGTAAAAGAAACCAAGTTTGAATTTAATGTGTTCCCAATTACCTGACCTGATTATCAGCCCAGGGTACGAGCCCCAATAATTGGCCCGATTGGCCAAGGAGTGGATACCCCAATTACCTTACCTGATGGTCAGTCCAGGGCAAGAGCCCCAAAAATGGGCCTGATTGGCCTATGGGTGGATACCCCAAATACCTGACCTGATTGTTAATTAAGGGTACGAGCCCCAAAAAATTGGCCCGATTGGCCTAAGGGTGGATACCCCAAATACCTGACCTGATTTTCAGTTAAGAGTACGAGCCCCAAGAAATTGGCCTGATTGGCCAAGGGGTGGATACCCCCAATTACCTGACCTGATAGTTAGTCCAGGGCACGAGCCCACAAAATTTGCCTGATTGGCCTAAGGGTGGATACCCCAAATACCTGACCTGATTGTCGGTTAAGGGTACGAGCCCCAAGAAATTAGCCCGATTGTCCAAGGAGTGGATACCCCCAATTACCTGACCTGATGGTTAGTCCAGGGCACGAGCACCAAAAATTGGCCTGATTGTCCTAAGGGTGGATATCCCAAATACTTGACCTGATTGTTAGTTAATGGTACGAACCCCAAAAAATTGGCTCAATTGTCCTAAGGGTGGATACTCCAAATATTTGACCTGATTGTTAGTTAATGGTACGAGACCCAAAAAATTGGCCCAGTTTTCCTAAGGGTGGATACCCCAAATACCTGACCTGATTATCAGTTAAGGGCACGAGCCCCAAAAATTGGCCAGATTGGCCTAGGGGGATACCCCAAAATACCTGGTTTGGTTATAAGTTAAGGGTACGAACCCCAAAGATCGGCTCGGTTGGCCAAGGGGTGGACACCTGGACCGACAGCCAATCAAACCACCCCTTGAAACAAGCCAAGTGGGTCTATTGAAAACCCTTATGGGTGACTAGACAGATTTGATTATAGAAGCTTTACAAGTCAGAGCATGATGCAAAAAAAAAAAAAAAGAAAGAAAAAAGAGAATTTACAAGCATTACGAGGAAATCCTTGTATTATTGAAAGCACTGAATACAACCCCCAGATAGTTAATATGAAATGCAAAAGCTAAACATCAGGCTTGATGGAATTCATCCAGAATGGGTATCCTGGGATAAAGCTCATACAAAAAAGTTCTAAGGGTGAGAAGAAGAGACCTTTTTGTCTGCAGCTAAGACTCAGCGAAGGCGCCACAGATCTTGTTCGGTTTCATGGAGGTGAAGATGATACTTATCGGTGCGCTTAGTTTTATACTGGGTTTCACCTGCAACTGTAGATAAGCGGTGCACCGATTTGAGTAGATCGGCTCATTCCTCCTGGAGTTGTCGGATCAACTGACGAAGCCATTCACACTTATAATGGCGCTTCTTCTGCCTCTTCCTCGCCAAGAGTGTGCATTGTTGGGAAAGTTTCGTGCGAAGGTTAGCATTTTCTTCTGAACGAAGGAAATTTTCGTTGAAGAAAGAGAGGTTCTTTTTCTTGAGAGTATCTATTTCTTCAATTAAAGATGCATAAGCCATAATAATAAGTGATGTGTATGCTAGAAAAGTTGTTTATACAAAGAAAAGGAATGAGTACAATAGTACTAGGGTTTCCTGAACTTGCAGAAACCCTAATTAGAAAAAAAAGACAAAATGTAGACTAAAGCTAAAATATTACAAAGCAGAACGACCAGCCTACGCCCCATAATCCTTCGTGCTTAACTCATCGCCGACCTGCCCAGTCACCCCGACGACATCTTCGAAATCTTTCTCGAACTGAGACCCGCTTTGAATCTCGCCCAGATCAGCGAAAGTTGGAGAAGGAATTATCGCAGGCAGAGCAAGGGTCAGCGACTACTCGGGGGTGGGGGGAGAAGAGTTCTGAGCAGCACGGAAGGCTTGAAGGCTGCGCTCAGGAGGATCCTTCAAGGGGATGGCGCGGTCGAAAGGAGCAGAAGGGTTCTCTTTGGACCATTTCTCCAGGGCGTCTAACCCAAAGTGATAGAAAACCTTGGCTTCGGGAACGAAAATATCATACAGCCCGGTGGAGTGCAGAAAGGCATGCGTAGTCATCTCTCGGGTCGTTTGAATGAGCCCCAGACCTTCTTTGGAGTTGAGGAACTTAGTTCGCCTCTCTGCTCGACCTTCGGACAAGCCTTCAGTTCGAGCCTCGTCGAACCATTGTCGGGCCTCTTCCGCTTGAAGGAGGGCTTCATCTAGCGCCCTCCCTTCTCCCACTTGAGCTTTCTTCAGATTGACATTGGCTGCCTTCAGCTCAGTATCCCTCTCTTTGAGCTGGCTTATAAGTTGTTGCTCCCTCTCCTTGAGGGTTGCGTGTTCTTTGGCCAGGTCGATGTTCATCAGAGAACCCCGAGCCCGGGATACCAAGATGGCCCTCTTGACAATGGCCTGGTAAAAAAAAGGGAGAAAGAGAGAGGATGGGCGGGGGGAGTAAATGAAGATAATCAATAGTAATAATAAAGAGTAAAAAGAGGATGAACAGAGGAATGAGGTGGTTACCCTATCTTCATCCTGTCAAAAAGATTCGACCAGCTCATGGTCTGACCACTTCTGAAGGACGCGGTGGTTAGAAGAGGGGCATTGCCCTTGGATGAAGTGGAACGCCACATCCCTGGGGCAGTCAAAAACGGATGGGATGTTGAATAAATTTAGGTTAGGGATTGCCACCCTAGACCCTGAGGGCGCGAACCCTTTGCCAGATCGGGTGCACTTGCATGTGGTGAGCGCCTACTCGTCCCCTGAGTCAGAATGAGTTGTTAGTTCGACTTCAGTCCTGGCTGGCCCCTCTGGCCTGGTGGATCCTTCATCTCTCGTCGTTTCTTCAAGAGTCCCCTGGTTGGTGCTGGGAGCAGACCTTTGTTGACGCGCGGTCATCCTTTTCTTCATCATGGTGACTGTAAGGGAATTTGCAAAAGGGATTAACAATTGAAATACTAAAATAATACTAAATTATTAGGGGGTAAGTAAAACAGAGATGAAAAAGACAAAGCTGGTTAGCTCTCCTAGTATACTGATCTCATGAGTCAAAGGGCCCAACTCCTCCGTGGAGTTGAAGAAGCTCAGGACGGGGGGAGTAAGTAGTTTGCATAGGTTTAAGCCGTTTTCCTTTAAGGTCTGGATGATCTTTTTTAGGTAAGGAGATCATTCTCCTCTGGTCAGATGAGCCTGAGCGGGAAGGGTGCTAATGGAAATTGGTGAAAAACTTTTAAGCCTGACAAAATTATATTTAAAAGTAGGTACGGAAAGTTCGATTTTAACTATTACCCTGCACGACCAACTCATCCTCCACATCTACAATATACCTTTGCCTTTTTCTGCAATATGAGAAAATAAACTTGAAGCTAATGCTTAGTAAGTAACATCATTTCTCACAAAACATTTTATTTAAAAAGCAAATGTGTGTGTGCAATAGTATGTGTTGTTCTGCTAATTGTGTATACGTAAATAAATACTTTAAAAATATATACTGATGGGCCAAGGTATGGCACCAATGCGCGCAACTCTAATGAAACCCGAGGTAGTTAACCACCGAATCCCGTTAGAGCAAACTGATAATTGTAAAGGGCGGTCTATGAGCCCTGGGCAGACTAGGTGCCCCAAACTGAACTATAGGCAGTCTAAGAGCCTTGACACCAACATTTAAAATATAATATATATATATGGTTGGGTTCAAATGAGAACCCGTCATTATATGTGAACCTAGGGACTCATCTTGACCATTAGATTGGATAATCTTGATGGTTGAGATCATGACATGTCAGCATGGTAATAATGTAAAAAAATGCATTAATTAATTAAAAATGGTATTTTGGACATATATCAACGTTTACAAAGAGTACTACATTGTTCTTTAGAAAGCACAATAGATTAAGACAAAAAACACTACGATTGTATACAAAAAGCATCGCAAATTTCGTCTATAAACTGCAAATTCAAAAATTTGAAATGAAACTCAAATCTTCAACAAACCATAACTTTTTCAAATTTTATTCATTTTGAATGAAATATATATCAAATTAATCACATTCTCAAGATCTACAATTTAAGATACATATTACATGTTTTAAAATGTAAAAATATATATATAATTAAATTAAAAAAACCGGACTGATTTTAGCACTACAGTACTGTGTAAAAAGCACAATGAACCTGGACATATAATTGCACTGTGCAATATTAGATCTAAGGCCAGGATTAGTCCCTAGGTTCACATATAATGACGGGGTTCTCATTTGAACCCAATCCTATATATATATATATATATATATATATATATATATATATATATATATATATATATATATATATATATATATATATGATACATGCTTTATTAAATTGTCTAAAAACCATAATTAAAACTAAACATGAATATAAATAGGGATAGTTTTTTTTTGCCCCCCAATGTATGCAGTTTTTTTCACTTTACCCCCTGAAGTATTTTTTGTTCCACTTGCCCCCTGATGTACAATAATTATCGACGTTGCCCCCAAAACTTTATTTCCGGCGGAATATTCCTTCTAGATTCCATCGACAGGCAGTTGGGGGGCGAAGTGAAAGAATCTTATAGTTTGGGGGGTAAAGTGCAAAAAATCTTATAGTTTGGGGGGCAAATTAAAATAATATAAATATTAAATTTTTGTTTTAAAATCTTATATTTGGAAAAGATATATAATTTTTATCTTATACTCACACACACACAAAGTTGTCAATACAATTCCAAATTAAAAAACAAACAAACATAACTTTCCAATTAATATTTATAATTTTCTAAATATAAATATTGTCAATACATCTTTTATATTATTAATTATTAAACACATGACTAAGTATTATGTAAATTATTATAATACAAAAAATAAAATTATCATTCGATATTATTATTTGTATAAAAAGTGTGATTAAATACTATATTAATCATGATTACATTAATTATAATCTTATATAATAATGTACTCATGATTAATATAGTATTTAATCACACTTTTTATACAAATAATAATATCGAATGATAATTTTATTTTTTGTACCATAATATTATAATGCATATACGAAATATACCTTTATTTTATTTTGTTCAATCATAATACATTAGCCTAATAATTTACATAATGCTTAGTCGTGTTTCATATTTAACAATATAAAAGATGTATTGACAATATTTATATTTAGAAAATTATAAATATTAATTGGAAATTTATGGGTTTTTTTCTAAATTGGGAATGTATTGACAACTTTGTGTGTGTGTGTGTGATTATAAGATAAAAATTATATATCTTTTCCAAATATAAGATTTTAAAACAAAAATTTAATATTTATATTATTTTAATTTGCCCCCCAAACTATAAAAATTTTTGCACTTTACCCCCAAACTATAAGATTCTTTCACTTTGCCCCCCAACTGCCCGTCGATGGAATCTAGAAGGAATATTCTGCCAGAAATAAATTTTGCGGGCAACGTCAAAAATTATTGTACATTAGGGGGCAAAGCGGAACAAAAACTACTTTGGGGGGCAAAGTGAAAAAAACTGCATACATTGGGGGGCAAAAATAAATTATCCCATATAAATATTATGCAAAAAACTATAAAACGAACTTTAAAATTAAACTATCATATTGCAAGTGAGAGATGTACTTACCTCAAATCTTATTTGAATCCCAACGTATTTTGTACCCAGATATATTTAGTTTAGAATTAAAATAATAGTAAAACAATATTATTAATAGTTAAATCATATTTTTCCTAAAATAATTACATAACAAAAAGGGTTATACAATAAATAATTAGAAATTCAATCACCATTTCCATATGAACCAGGAATTTTCAAATAATAAGATGATAATAATGTGACCTAATTAACTTCTATAACTCAGTGTACAATTATAAAAGGAGATAATAAATTCGTGATGATTACCCACAACACAATTTTCTCTACACTTCCTTATGATTATATAATCTAACTTAAACATTAATCAAGCATGCTGGAAGGATTACTCACTTACTTTATCTTACCTAATATTTTGAAATGAAAATACAACATATAATTAATTGTGAAACCATAGTTTAACTTATATTGAGAATTCATTTTGTAAGAACATCAGCAATAGAATAGAAATGGTTATAAACCACGAAACCAGTTGTATGCTTAAAAACATTTTAAATTCTAGTTGCCTCTTCAACTCTATGATTCATCCAAATAACTTTGACCAGTGCTAGTTCTTTGTTTCTTAGCTTCTTAACTTCTTGGTCAACGATTTCAATAGGTTTTTCTTCATAACTCAAAACATTCTCGTATTTGTACTGTTTGTTGCTTGGATAACATGACCCGAATCTTGCACGTATTTTTGTAACATCGACACATGAAAGGCATTATGAATAGCTAATATCTCTTGAGGCAGATCTAAGTCATATGCTACCTTACCAAAACTCTTAAAGTCATATGGGTATTTTCTGGATGAAACATCTTTAGCATCAATCTAATTCTTTATTTTCTTCTCTAACCGACTATGGGGGCAATTTATTTGGTGCACCCTGTAAAAACTTATTATCATTCAGTTATACGTGATGATATATGACAGTTATATATGATGATATGTGGTAATTATACATGATGATATATGATAAAAATTTAGAGTTCAGGGTTTACTTTTCCATTTTAGAGTTTAGTTTTACATTTTAGGGTTTAGTTTTCCATTTTTAGGGTTTAATTTTTCATTTTAAGATTTAGTTTTTTTTTTAATTTAATTTTTCCATTTTAGGGTCTCGGCAAAAATCTATCATTCTACCAGTTATATGTGATGATATGTGCCAGTTATATGTGATGATATATGATAGAGATTTAGGATTTAGAGTTTAATATTCAATTTCAGGATTTAGTTTTTCATTTTAGGGATTAATTATCCATTTTTAGGGTTTAGTTTTTTGTTTTAGTTTTTTTTAATTTTAGGATTTTAGATTTAGAATTTCAATTATTTGTGATGATATGTATTAGTTATATGTGATGATATATGTCAGTCATATGCGATGATAAATTAAATTATAGGGTGCACCTTGCAAGGTGCACCTGGGTCCATGATATACTCTCTCGACTATTAGCATAAATGAGCTAGCCTATTAAATTTCCTTACAACCTCTTCAATCGATAGGTCTCCTTGGCAGAATTTAGTAAATTCATCATAATGTATATTAGTGACCTTCAAGGGGAAGAACTCTTCAAAGAACTCATTCTCAAAGTCAGCCAATCTGATTAACATTTCCTTTCATCTTGACTCTTTCCCACCACATTCTGGCATCTCCATCTATGCAAAAGGACGCACATTTCACCTTCTCGTTTTCAGGCTAATCTAGTAATTCAAGGATTCTCCCAAAAGTTTTGAACTATGCTTGTGCATCCCATGGTTCCTTTGCCCAGAGAAATTCTCTGGCTCAAGTTTCTACCATTGAAGTATGTAAGCTTCTTGTCGCACTGCAAGTGCCGGTGGGGCTACAAGAGTATTTGGTTGGTTAGTTTACAAAGCATAAATAGTTTGTTATTGTTCTATGAGCTGGCGTTGAAGTTGAGCTATCACTACTAGAAATCAGATGTTTAGTGACAATTTTTTTGTTATAATCTATTATCCAAGTGTTTTTATTATGCATTATAATGTTATTAATTTATTTGTTCTTCAAAGGGTTGATCCATGATGTTATTTGTTGTGTTCTTGTTTAGTCGAAGAAATGTGCTAGGAGGTATATTGAAGAAACAGAAAGTCAACACAAACAACAATATGTCGCAAACCATACTTCTATTAATGCCTCCACACCTCATAGGAGTACAAGAAACTCTGACGGTCTGAACGATTCAAGCCCCAGTACTATCAGCCACATGCCACAAAACCCTGTAATCCCTTCGTCTAAAAGCACTCAAACTACATCAACCGGCACTCAACGCCAATCACCTGTCACTCAACCCCAACCACCTGCCACTCAAACCCAATCACCTATCCCCTAAACTCAATCACCAATCTCCCAAACCCAACTTGCTGCCCCTCAAACTCAGTCACCTGTCAGTCAAACCCAACCTGATGACCCTCAAAGTCAATCTCCTATCCACCGATCTAAATCAACTAACACTCAAACTGATTCAACTGGGCTTAAAAAAATCAAATGGCCCTGGACTTCAATCAACCAATAACATTGAAGACTCATCACATGAAGACGATGACGAGACATGTTTATGATACTTACATTTCAGTTTTTCACATCTTGGTAATAGTCTTCAATCTGCTTCATATGCTTTATGTGCTTTGATGTATATAAATTTGATACCTATAGTGATTTGTGTTATTTGAAATCAATTGTAAGTCATTATGTTATAACTATTGTACATATTTAGTACATGACATTGTCAAGTTTCAAAATTGGCAAATATTTCATAACGTACAACTTTTTTTTCTTATGGTTGATATGTATTAGATTTACTTTGACCTAAAAGTCTATTATGGTTTATATGTGGTTCATTCTTTATAGAGTTTGACATTTTTTATTTTAGATTCATCTGATTGGGAAGAGAAATTACAATTCTTAATTTGTAATTAACTTACCTTTGCCTAAAAGATGGTATTACATAGTTAGATATATATGTCAAATGTGACTGGATGAGTTGGGAAATATATTGTTTGGGGTAGAACTGTTGATTTGTAAATTAGTTTTAAGTTTGGCGTATGCATAATATTGTTGATTTGAATAATAATGAAAATGACTTTGTTAAAAGTTGTTTGGTGGTTGATTTAGATTGATCTAGTTCTTTGTCCTCGTATTTCAAAATCACAACATTGTAATCAAATAATATTTATCAGCCAGAATGTCTAATGAGCGAAAAATACAATGAAAATATCTTACCAATAAATGAAGTTTATTTAAACATTATTCAAATACATGAAATAAGATTCATTAAATTAAATTCCAAATTAAGTCTTTGATATATACTGATTAATTGATGTGCAGATGCAGTTTCTAGAATTGAGAAAGGAAAATGTGGCCCAACAATGGGCAAGGGAATCATGAAGGCATTTGATGCCTCTTCAGGGAGAAAAATGAAGATAGAGGTGGATCCGTTTATTGGAGGACCTAAAAGTCGAGTGCAATCTGCTAAGTTCGCAAGTCAGATTGGGGTCGTGACTCGGGATGTCCTTCCGGTGCCCAGGAGGTGGAAGGAGGTAGATGTACAGAAGAGTTTGGAGTCGGGCATTGACCATATGCAGGTGGGGTTTTTATACATTTTTTATCACATGAATTTTAATCTTGTATCACCTTAAATGAACTTCATTGTATTATATGATTCATATGGATGTCAATCTTGACAAACCAGGTGTCAAACAATGCGTGATTGAAAGACTTCAATCAAGTTCCGACAACTGCGCTATATGCTACACAAATATTACCTGAAGTATCCAAACCCTGAGGAGGCTAAGAAAAACAGGCCATGTTCTTGTCATGACAAACAAAACTGGGAATCTTTGTGCGACCATTTTAATTCACCCGAATTCAAGGTAAAATCTCTTCAAACAAATACTTATGTTTATATAGTATGATATATATCATAAGTATGTTTCTGCCATAAGAATATCATTATTTTAGTTTTTGTAGAATCAAAGTAGAGCTAATACCAGAAATCGGAAAAAACTGCGAGCTCCACATACTACAGGTCGGACTCCTTCACTGTTCTTCAAAATGAGTTTGTAAGTCATACCAAGATTTTTACAAAATCTTTTTAGTTATATCAGCGGTAGTTTAGTAAAATCAAAATATTGTGAAATATGTTGCAATATAAAGGAAAGTTCTTTGACAGTGGATAAATAAATTAAATCCATTTAAGTGTAACGAAATGAAGATTTTAGTATTAAGTTTATTCCTTTTTGGTGCAATATTTATATTTGTCTTCTGAATTTGTTTTCTTTTTTTCTTTTTTTCATGTCGATTAGTCTGAGAAGGCCAACGATTAATGTGATATGATTGAACTTTACAAGCACACGCATTATACCGTGAAAGGTGGTTGGTCAAGTGATGAGGCAAGAGAAAATTGGGTAACTAACTAACACATGCTTTTTATAATCAAACTTTGTTAATGATCATGTTAGTATTAATATTCTTACATCCATGTGTTTTTAGGATGAGATGATAGCAAGGAAAGCAAAATATGCTGAAGAAGGGATTGAGAAGACTGAAAAAGAAATAGTAACTGAAGTTCTTTGCCATGCATCTGGTTATATCAAAGGCATTGGTTATGGACCAAAACCTCCAGGAAAACGCAGCACGTTGCCTGATTCGAATACCCAACACCTGCAACAGGAACTGGCAGAAACTCAAGAAAAGCTACAGGATTCGAAAGGTCAAGTGACTGAGCTTAAGAATGAAGTAGGTGATTTGAAAAATCAACTTAGTCAGCAAGGCGAGTGCATCAACAAGCTTATGGCCTTTATGAGAGCAAATGAGTCTGCTTCGGGTGGGAATAATGCTTGATCCAATATATTCCATGTAAGTCATAATTTCCAATTTCAATATTGTGAACTTTGTATAGTATATCTTTGATTATTTGATTATAAACTAATTTAGAATTATAAATTTGAGATCTGCATGTATTCTGTCAGATCCCACTTTTGTTTGCTAATGCTAACATGTGGAACAAGTTAGGCTCAAGTCTTTATATATGGTTCAGCTCTTTTGGTTTAGTTTAAGCTTAGAGGTCCTTGTTTTGAATGTTCCGAGTACATTAATTCTAGTTGTCTAATTTGGTATGGGTTCTGAATATTTCAAAGTAATATTTTAGCTAGTTGTCAGTGTTTTGGTATATGTTCGGAATGGTCGAAAAAATATTTTGGAATATTCTTATCATTTCTATTGTAATGATATATGCTTCTTTGCTTTCATTTTCATCTTTATGATATTTTCATTTACAATAATAATGACAAATTAATGCGCATATTCAGGACAATTTATGTCGTCATGAAAGTAAACAATCAAATCGTGTTCACTCAATTATTACAACTTTAAGCTTCACATAATTATTTCAAATTTGTCACATTAATAAATCATGACAACATGTTTCATCACATAATACTTTGAATTGTCACTTAATTATGATGATTGGCTTGTCACCATATAAACTCATCTAATGACAATGGATTTTATCACCATATGTACCCCTTAGATCATCATCGAACATATATCTTTTATGATGATTATAATATTCGTCATATATTGCTAATTTTTTCGTGAAAAAAACATCTCATCACCTTTCATAGTAAATGGTGACATTGGTTTACAATGACGGTCACTATTGAGTCAGTAAAAAATAAATCTATCGTGACGAATTACATTATATTTCATAAATGTTTAATACATATTATGACAATATGAGCATCATATAACTCAATAAATATTGTCACTGTAGTTATGTTTGTCACGGAAAGTCAAATGTTTTGATGATAAATTAAGTGTTCGTCATTGAAAATTGTAACATACGGTGATAATACAGATATTCTGATGACTACTTTTCAATCACTTCCGTGACGAATTCAGCGTCACCAAATAGTATCACCTATGATGACAATTTACATCAGCGTCATCAAAAACGAACATTTAGTGACGCGCTTGAAAGAATTATCACTTTCACCTAATATGACAGTCATACCATGACGACCTCTGTAACGCACAACTTTCACCACCGATGATTTTCAGTGACGAAATAATAGACTTTAAATGACGAAATGTATCGTCCGAACATCAAATTTCTTGTAGTGTATTAATTATAACAAATTAGGTTCTGATGCTTCTTGATTATTAAATCGAGCTCAATCTCAAATTTCCACATACTTGTTCTCTTATTTGGTTGAGATTGAGGTTATCATCGTGGTTGTTAATAGATCGAACACTTACTCCTGCCATTTTCTCTTTATTAATAATAACATCACAGCATAAGAGACAATATTACTAATATTTTCTTTAAACAAAGTTCACTAAACTTCATGATCTAGTAATAAAAACTTTAACTAAATAACTGAATGAACAAACAAAACTACGTAACTGGAGGGTTGCAAAGTCAATACATGGCGATAGTGTAACAGAATGTCAGAGACCTGCTCTGATACCATATTTGTAACACCCCTTAGTGGGATGCCACATATTCTATAACTTTAACAAAATAACATAAATCATTTAATTAACAACAGAAATAACTCTTTCAAAATAATGGAAATTTATAATAAAATCTCGTATTCTAATGATATAATATGTCACTATAAGTTTTTGTAATTGAAAGTTGAATGAGCAGAAAATTTAAAATAGCCCATTATTCTTAAAATACTAGCGGATCTTATTTTCGAGATTCTATTACCACTATCACCTTGCACGACCAAGTCATCCGCTATGTCTACAATATACCTTTGCCTTTTTCTGCAATATGAGAAAATAAACTTTAAACTAACGCTTAGTAAGTAACATCATTTCTCAGAAAACTTTTTACTTAAAAACACATACGCGTGTGCATGAGTATGCATTGTTCTACTAATTGCCTATACATACATAAATAAATTAAAAATATATACAAATATGGGCCCAGTTATGGTACCAATGCGTGAAACTCTAATGAAACCCGATGTAGCTAACCACCAAATTCCGTTAGAGCAAACTTATAATAGTAAAGGGTGGTCTAAGAGCCCTAGGGTGGACTAGGCACCCCAAACTGAACTGTGGTCGATCTAATAGCCCTGCTACCAACCTTTAATATATAAATTTTTAAAAACATATAATATATATAATTTGCTCATGAATATATTCTCTGGCATGCAATATGGTACATAGTTTACTCAAGTTGTCTGAAAACACATAATTAAAACTCAACATGAATATATATCATATGCATAAAATTGTAAAATAAAATTTAAAAATAAACTATCATATCGTTGGTGAGAGATGTACTGACCTCAAATATTATACGAGTTCCAATGTATTTTATGCTCTAATATATTTAGTCTAGAATTAAAGTAATAATAAAATAATATTATTAACAGTCAAATCATATTTTTCCTAAAATAATTACATAACAAAAAGGATTATACGATAAGTAATTAGTGACGATTCAATCACCATTCCCATATGAAGCAGGAATTTTCAAATAATAAGATGATAATAATGTGACTTAATTAACTTTTATAAGAACCTTCCTTAGTGTGAGAAGATGGGATTAAAAATAAATGTAAGAAACAAAGATCTCCTAATCACCAAATTTATGTGCGGTCTTGGAGGTGATTGAAAACCCCAGAAATCCTGCGGCCCAAAGAAGTTTGATTTTCTTTCTAAATACCATTTTCGAAGGGGAGCCATCATTAGAAAGCTGCAGAACCCCTCCATATCGCTAAGTTTCTTCCAAAAAAAGGCAACGAAATTGCTCCCGATTCGCTTTCGGACATATTCTCTTTCTAAATCACGATTGCGTAGCAAGAGGGGTGGAAATGGCATCTGCAGAGAAGTAGAAAGGTGGTGTAGGGAAAGTTCAGTACAATTATTATTTCTGTTTCTTATTATTACTTTAAATTTTTTATTTGGTGACTGACCTATTTTTGAGACTGGAAAACTCGAAGTTGACTGTTTTTGTTAAACCCCAAAATATGTATTTTTTTCGTCTAAGTTTTATTAAATATTGGGATAATTTAGTTGTTATATAGCGCCCTTGCAATTGCTTGATTGTGCAAGTATGTGTGAAATTGATGGTTGTTGAATTTTTTTTAAAACATTATTGCAAGTTATTAAGTTTGTTATTTAGTTTATAAAATCCCATCCACATTTTTGCATTGCTATGTATGGTAATGTTTGAATTGCTTATTTAAGACTGCTACCATAAATTCTTTGAGCTTGTTGGATGCTTTTATTCCTCTTTTGGCATATGGATGCTGCTAAACAGACTAGTTTCCTTGGGTGAAATTGAAATATATGCAAACCACTGCTGTGTATTTTGACTATAGACCTATGTTATTCGTTTTAATGTGCACTGGGTGTCATATAGGTTTTTTACTTGAAAGTGTGCAGTTTAGTGCTTAATATTTTAGTATTGGTAATATTACGATCAATATTGCTAATCAGTTTTAGAATATAATGCTTTTTATAGCACTATATACTGCTTTTACAACAATGTACATTCATATATTTTATGTCTTTTTTCTCTCTTGTTATTTTTGAAAGATGTGTCAATTTGTAGAAACTACTTGTTGTGAGTACTTTCTCATTTAACTTTGTTTTGTTGCTAGTTTGATTTCCTCATATTTCTGCCTTAGTGTGCTTTAATGCGATGGTGACATGTGGATCAAGTTTGATAGTAGGGTGGATGAATATGTGATTGCTTATTTGATTAGATATTATTGCTATTTATGTTGTTATCTTAGTGGAGTGAAACATATGCTGATGTTTGTTGATTTTGATAGTAGCAATAGTCTATGACAACCAATTATGAAATTTGATATTTTGTATTATGAGAATATAATACAACATTTTGTTATTTGTATATACAGATATTTGCAAGGGGAAGGGAAAGACCTACAATAAAAACCCAGCACAGTAGGCTTGCAAAAGAGCAAAAAAAATAGACAATGGTGAAAAGTCCCAATGGTCCTAACGCACATTAGCCTACTTCTAGAAAGATTGTCAGTCAAGCTGTTGTTGATGAAGACTCTGTGGATCCTTAGTTACCTTCAGGAGGTGTTTCTGAGAGAATCACACATACAACTAAGGGCTCCGATGTGAGGTCGGGGACATCAAAAACAATGCAGATGATGCCACGGGAGAATAAGAAGCTGATGACGAAGAGAATATTGTGGTGGCAACGATGGTGAAAGTGATGTTTGATATAACATCCAATATTTAGGTCGATATGCATGTAGATTTTGGGCCTACAAGGCAACCTCTCCTATAGAAGGGGCGAGCTCTCCCATAGGATGGGCGAACTGTGCATAGGGGTGGTGAGCTCTTATATAGGAGTGGAAATCTCCTATATGGGAGTGGCGAGCTCTTATTAGGTAAATAGTATTATAACAGCTCGGTATTTGAAAGATGGGCTATATGGTTAATAGCATTTGGGTCCTGGCGGGCTGATATAGATTGCATGGTATGGGGCCCCAGCAAACTAAGGAAATGGTATGGTTATTGGCCCATGGTCATTATGACAACTTAACAAATTACGATAGTTCTAATGTTTATGATAACTCAGCATATAAAAGAAATCTTAATTCTAAGTCGGTGGTTAATTATGGTATTGTGGTACAAATAGGAGTTGGGAACCCTAGATTGGGAACACGTCTCTTGTCTATATAAAGATGACGCAAGCCTCAATTTTATTCTAAGTTGATATTTATCCTACTTTGAACTCTCGTTTATTCATTATCAAAAGGGAACTGACTTAAGAATCGGAGGGCCTACGCCGGGGCTATCCATCTTGGGTTTTGTTTTGTAGGTCAATCAGGTCGCCGGGAGTCATCTGGAGGTTGATCAGGTCGGCAAAAATGACTTGAAGGTCAGTGTTATCTTTTCTTGGTGAACCAATCTTTTTGATCGCATCAAGTGGCGCCATCTGTGGGAATACGAGGGACATCAAGTTTTTGAGGAAAAAGCGTGAGTAACCAACAACGTGATCATGAAAGGAAGAGATATCATACCGCAAACTCTGGAAGCTCTGACACGAGCAAGACCAAGTATATGGACAAGGAGAAGCAGGTTATAGAGGATCAAACACTGGAGGGAAAGGTAGTGGAGCAAACGACCATGAAAATACCACCACCACCACAAAAAGGAAAAATCAAAAAGTTCAGGAAAGGGGAATAAGAATAATTCTCCGGAGATAATTAGGCAAATGAAGATCAATATCGGGACCAAGGAGTGGGACGAGCTATCAAAGGGAAGAACTTGTCACGTTGATAAGGAACTCCTCTAAAAATTGCCAAAAGCGGTGCCTCCGAGAAAGTTAGAGAAGATTATAGCGGGCGAGGATGATGGTGATGGAGAGATAGTTGGGAGGAAAGATGAGGAATACATGCCAAAACCACTGACTCCAGCTCAGAAGAAAAGTAGAGATAAGGAGACATGGATTCCAGATCCCGAGATGATTCAAACCACAAAGAAAAGGCGATCTCAGACAAGATACCCATCATTGTCTGAGGGAGGCGAAGAGGAAGATGATATACAACTGTTGGGCAGCAGATCACAGAGGTGTGTACCTATCAAGATCAAATTAGGCCTGGCATGGAGGAAGAGGGGTTGCTGATGTCCCGCACAATGAGAGATAGGCAGGAAGTAGTGAGAGCACTCCAAAGGCAGGTCGCAGGGGAGGAAGGACAAGAGTTTAGAGGCCACCCACTTTTAGATGGAATACTAAGAGCAGACTTACCTCGAGAATATAAGGGGCTGGATATTTACTATGAAGGGTTGTCAGACCCCACTCGCCATGTGCAAAGTTCTGAGAACGAGGCAGTTTTACGGTAATACATCGATGCAGTGGCACGCAGGACATTACTATCTACCTTGAGGGGGCTAGCACATAATTAGTTATATCAATTAGCTATAGGGAGAATCACCAGCTTTCAGGTCCTGAAGTCGGCCTTTGTGAAGCACTTTGTTAGCACCAAGTTACATGCAAAAATGTTGCAATCTCTTTTCTCAATGGTGCAGTGACTTAGAGAGACTTTGAAGAATTATGTCTCCATATTTACCTGAGATACTCTAGAGGTGCCCGAGGCCACATATGATATGAAGGCAGGAGCTTTTCACCAAGGGTTACGGATGGGAGGCCTGAGAACATCATTGGCCAAGCGACCTGCGCACATTTTTGAAGAGGTCTTGGATAGGTGCATGAATTATATTCATGTTGAGGAAGAAGAGGAGGAGTATAGGATATGTTTTGAAAGGGAGGTCGGAGAACCTGAGAGAGTAACAACTAAGAGGCCGGAGCTAAGAAGGGTGATGAGGCGACCTGCACGAGCACTCTTAGCCTCGGGAGCAGACGTAAGAGGGATGGCAAGGAATGAAGGAAGAGTATGGAAGGAGGATGCGAACTTCACACCCTTGGCTATGCCGAGAGCTATGCCAAGTACCTGGTGCCATCAGGTGGTCAGAAGACTATACCAAAATACCCACTAACCCAAGATCTCGATTCTTTTGTAGGTTTCACAATAATCATAGGCATTCTACGGAACAATGCTGGCACTTAAAGGAGGAGATTGAGAGGTTGATAAAAGTTGGGCATTTGAAGGAGGTGGTGTATAAAGATAAAGCACCATCAGACCAAAGGCAGGCTCTACCAGGACTACCGCTAGGAGTGCCCCCGCAAGCGCAGGCGGGGGGACAACCAAGATAGGAAGGGAAAAGAAGAGCAGAGTATGAGGGAGCTACTAGGAATAATAGGAGAAGGAAAAACATGATATCGGGCAGACGAACAGATGGAGACTCCAACAACGTGAGAAAACGGCATGTGAAGGCAGCTCGCCCGAGACCATTCAAGGTTGCTGCCATTATATGCGATCCCAGGTGGATGGACCAGTTATATCTTTTAGCCCGGATGAACAACGAGCCTTGAAAGTCGAACATAATGATTCATTGGTGATTGAAGCATAGGTAGTGGGATATGATGTTGGAAGAGTATTCATGGATAATAGGAGCTCATTCAATATCCTCTATCAGGCATAATTAGAGCGGATGAATTTGGAGGTAAAAATATGACCCATACAAACACCTATTTATGTTTTTAATGGAGTGCAGGTCATTACAGGAGGAGAAGTGGTGCTTCCGGTTGCATGGGGAAAATGTGAGCTATGGGTGGAGAAGAAGTTGAAGTTCTTGATAAGTAAGGCCATTTCAGCCTACAACATTATACTAGGGCGACCTACCCTCAACGAGTTTCGAGCGGTCACCTATACTTACCACATGAGTGTGAAGTATCCGGTGGGAGATAAGGTCGGCGAAGTGATATTAGAACAATAAGGCGCTCAGTCCTGTTACCAGATGACCCTGTAGAAGGGTATGAGTGGAGGAAAGCAGGAACATAGCAGTGATGTACAAGAGGGAGTACTCAGCGCTAAAAAGTCAAGGAAGGAGGAGAATTCCATTCGACCTCATGAAGAGCTCATGGAGATTGAATTAGTAGAGATGGCAGACAGGGGTACACCACAAGGATAGGTAGCCAGGTGATAGAAAACCTAAGGACATAGCTCATTGCTCTGTTAAAGGAATTTCAAGATATATTTGCTTTTGGAGATGGGAAGCTACTAGGAATATCTCCTGAGGTCGCGCAGCATCACCTAAATGTAGATCAAGATGCGCAGCCTGTGCGATAAAAAATGAGACATTTTAGGGCAGAGTTGGATAAGGTGATAGAGGAGGAAGTGCAGAAACTGTTGAAGGCTGGACATATTCGGGAGATCCAAAGCCCAGAGTATCTATCCAATGTAGTCATGGTACCGAAGCCAGGGAACAAGTGGAGGATGCATGTCGACTTTCGATAACTAAATAAGGCTTGTCCAATAGATCATTACCCACTACCGCGCATTGATCAACCGGTGGATTCAACTTCGGGATGCGAGTTAATGAGTATGATGGATGCATCACAAGAGTATCATCAAATCCCGCTAGCAAAGGAGGACATATGGTGAGCTTTGTCACCACAAAGGACATGTATTAGTTTGTTTCCATGTCATTTGAGTTGAAAATTGCAGGGGCGACCTAACAAAGATTGGTGGACAAGATGTTTAATGACCTATTGGGATCAACCATGGAGGTTTACGTAGATGATATGCTGGTGAAAAGTAAGAAAGTGGAATCATATGTGAGTGATCTGAGGAAGGCGTTTATCGTATTGAGGTTATATGGGATGTGACTGAATTCAAAGGAGTGTGCTTTGGGGTTCGATCAGGTAATTTTTTCTAGATACATGGTGACGGAAAGAGGCGTTGAAGTAAACCCGTAGAAAGTGCGAGCTCTCATGGAGATGACCCACCCTCGGATGGTGAGAGATGTACAAGTGTTAACAGGTCACAAAGCAGGGCTTTGTCGATTCATATCCAGGTTGGCCGAGAAGGGGTCCAAGTTCGAGTGGACTGAGGAAGCATCAGAGGATTTTGACAAGCATAAAGAATATCTGGCCGAGATCCTAATATTGACAAATCCTATGCTAGGGGAGGACTTAATTCTTTACATATCGGTTGGAGAGGTTGCAGTAATTGGTCTTAATAAGAGAAGAGGTTGGTATCCAAAAGCCTATCTACTACATCAGCAGGATGCCCAGGGGCACCGATCTGGACTATTCAGAATTGAAGAAGGGTGGATTCGCATTGATTTACATGGAAAGGAAGTTACGACCTTAGTTTTGGGAGATTGGTAAAGTAGGAAGTCGAGCTTAGTGAGTATGATGTGGTATATGAGCCGAGGACAGCAATCAAGGCACAAGTGTTGGCATATTTTTTACAAGAGATGGTGCATTCCGAGGATAAGGAAACTAAACAAAAAACATGGTTATTACATGTGGATGGATTAACCATGACGACTCGTGCAGGGCTAGGAGTTTTTTTTAACTAGTCCAGAGGGGGAAAGCTTGGGTTTCACGGTGACTATGGGGTTTAAAGCCTCGAACAATGGAGATGAGTATGAGGCGTTATTACAGGGAATTAAGATGGCGGGCGATCTACGGGTAAAGCGGTTGAAAGCATACACGGACTCTCAGTTGGTAGCTCGCCAGTATGATGGGTCTTTTGAAGCAAAAGAGGATCACATGCAGGAGTGTTTGGGAAAACTTAAGGAAGGTATAACTCAGTTTGTGGAGTTCAGGTTACAATATCTACCACGAGCTGAAAATACAAGGGCGGATCAGTTCACTAAGATGGCAGGGGCATTATGTACTTGCAACACAAGAACCGTTACTTTGATGGAATTGGCTCATAGTAGTTTGGAAACGGAAAAGAGGTGATGGACATAGAGGAAGGAGGAGATTGGCGAGCACCAATTCGGGAGATTCTTGATAAGGTGGCAGCAAGAAACATACAATTGTCTACCAAGGAGGCTAAAATAGTGGCTCAGTTTTGCTTAATGAGCGGAAACTTGTACAAGAGATTGCATTTTGGGTCATACCTGAAGTGCTTATCTTGAGAAGAGGGGCTAGAAGTACCACGGGAGATATGCGAAGGGTATTGTGTCAATCATGCAAAGAGCAGGACGCTGGTCAGAATGGCCTTGTGAGTTGGTTTCTTTGGGCCAGGAATGAAGGGGATGGCTGACGAACTCATGATAACTTGAAAGAATTGTAAAATGCACACACCTATAATCCATGTGCCGACAGAGGACATGATGGTGATGAGCTCGCCTTGCCCATATGCACGATTGGGTATTGATATAGTGGGGCCATTGTCGAGAATGCCCTGTAAAAAGCTTTACCTGGTGGTTGTGGTGGATTACTTTATGAAGAGGGTAGAGGCCAAGACTGTGACTAACATAGCTGAGTAGATAATAATTGATTTTATTTTTAATAGTATTTATCGCAGGTATGGCGTGCCACGAGTATTAGTCTAGGATAATTGTGCACAATTCAATGGGCACATGATGTAGGATTGGTGCAAAACGATGGGGATGAAACAACCATTTTCTTCAGTAGCACATCCCCAAGCAAATGGATATGTGGAAGTTATTAACAGAATTATTGTGCATGGAATAAAGTTGAGGTTGAAAAAAACAGGCGGACTATAGCTTGAGTAGATATCCTCAGATTTGTGGGCTTGTCGGATAACCCTGCGAACTACCATAGGAGAGTCACCCTTTATCTTAGTCTATGGTATGGAAGTTGTCATTCTAGCAGAGATAGTAGGGGGATCACATCGCTTGAAAACTTTCAATATAGAGGAGAATGAATAATTGGCTATGGGATCTTTGGAAACAATTGGGGAAATAAGAGATAAGGCAGCGGTACGTGTAGAAAAATACAAGCAAGAGATTCAGGCGGCATACAATCAACGAGTGAAGAGGAGGCGATTTCAGGTCATCAATTTAGTATGGAGGCGTGTCGATGCAGTATATACCACAAGAAAGATGGACCTTAATTGGGTGGGACTGTTCAAGGTGATAAAAGTAATAAAAGGGGGAGCATGTGTGTTGGAAGATAAGGAAGGAAAGGAGGTACCAAGAGCAGGAATATTTGTCATATGGAGAAGTATTATGCTTAAATGTTTAGAAGATGGTCGTGATTATGGGTTGACGCTTCTATTAGGTCAGTGATGGATTATGAAATTTTATAGTTTTTATAATTATGGGTTGAGGCTTGTTTAGGTCGGCGATGGATATGGTTCTTATGGTTATGGGCTGACGCTTTTATAGGTTGGCAATGGATATGGTTTTTATGGTTATAGGCTGATGCTTTTATAGGTCGGTGATGGATATGGTTCTTATGGTTATATGCTGATGCTTTTATAAGTCAACGATAGATGTGGTTTTTATGGTTATGGGATGACGCTTTTATAGATCGGCGATGGATATGGTTTTTATGGATATGGGTTGACGCTTTCACTAAGTCGGTAACTGTTTTTGGTTTATGGTTTTTTATGGTTTCTTATGAATAGAGGTGAAACTTGATCAAGTCTGCAATAGGTATATGGTTATAGATTTAGAATATGGGTACTAGCTGTCTACATGGTCCAGATAGTGCGACCTGAGTATGTTTATATGGTTATCTGATTATCTGTTTATTTGTATACGTTAGCTGAGTTCTTTGGTCTGGTATGGGTTAGTTGATTAGTTTTGCCCAGTTTATCTAAACATGGGAGACTGATTGGTTCTTTTGGTCATATATGGGTTATTTGATTTATATGGGTAAATATGGTCTACTTGATTTCATGAAGTGTGAATAGTTTTGATAGGTTATGGTTTATGGTTTGGTTTGAGTAAATATGGTCTGATCGCAAGTTTGGTTTGGGTCATAACATGGGTAGTCAAATGGTTATGAAGAAATGAATAGCTTGATGCTAAAATAGGTCATCAATAATTTTATGGTAAACTTTAATAAGCTGACGCTTGCATAGGCCAGCTGCAGTTTTAATGATGTATTTAGTATAATGGGATAACTGATTAGGTTGGCGAGGATTATGGTATTGTGACCTTATATGGGGGTTTACGCAGGTCTTATGGTTATAAGGTGATGATTAAGCAGATATTTCAGAGTTATGGTTTTATGGCTAAGGCATTTATACAGCTTTTTGAGTTATAATGGTTCAATTGGATAATGGTTTTGATGATCGCAGGTTTTATGGTTAACTTGATGGAGTTTGAGGTCGGAAGATAAGAAGTGTAAGTTTCCATAACTATGATACGGTTTATTCTTAGAAAGCTAAAATTACTTGTGCAGGAAAAATAAAGTTTCATTATAAAGGGGTGATGGTTTTACAATAATAATACAAAATATATTAAGGAGCAATTGGTGCAGCATGGGGGACGAGTTCGTCTAATGGAAAATCAAGCTCCGCGCTGAGACCAGCGGTGACAACTGCCTGAGTCGTGCACTTGGACCACCAGATGGCCTTCTTGTCCTGGCCAAGGTTGCCTTTCTAGAATTCAAAAGGAGGCAGACCCATTTCCAACTTTTACTTGTCCAGTTGGAAGTTGAGACTCGCCTCCTAGATCTGTTGTTTTGCTCTCTCAATGGTGGTCCTGAGGTACAACTTGGATCCTTTGCCCATCTTTTGAAAAAAGGCCGTAGTATGGAGGTAAGTCGTCATTAAGGTCGTCCTATATGCTGTGATGAACTGTCGACCCACCTCACTCCTCAAGAACTTGTGGCGACCTTCCTCGACTCCATGATCATGAGCCGCATGAACCTCTTTCTCTTATCCCTGCAGCTCGTTGTGGAGAGCGTCTAACTCCGACTAACACTTGGAGAGCTCGGTTGCATACTCGGACTTGGCCTTTTCGAGCTCATGTCAAAGGATGTTCAAATCTTCCTCACGAGCTGTTACCTACCAGCGAGCCTCGTCCAGTTTGCCCTAAGTCAGCGAGAACTTCTCAGTATGCCTGTTCGCCTTGGCTGCTAGCTCCCTGGATGCTTTCTTTCATTTTTCTAGTGACTCCTCCTCGGCATTGACAGCCAGTAGATGGCTGGATAGAGAGGCTACGATGGGTTGCAGTTGTGTTAATAAGAACAAGTTATAAGTTAGAATTATGTTGAAGTGTGTGTTAGTGGTTGAGGTTGAAGAAGAGTTACCTGAGCAAAGTGAAGTGACATCAGGGCCACCTGATCAGCTATGTTGAGGGTCACAAGATGTTTTTTATCTGGGGTCAACACTTGACTCTAGAGGAAGGGATGGAACTGATCGGTGTCGCCACAATTTAAGATGTTGTCGGTCAGGATTGGCGAGCTTGAGCTAGATGCCCCTTAGGTGCGTCAGCGTTTGGGGCGAGGGACGTAGATCGAGCTCAGGACCGGTCGTGCACAACCTTCTTCTTTTTACCCCTGCCCACCGAAGTCTGCAGAGGCAGTTGGTTGTCGTGGTATCGCCGACCTCCACCGGTTGATCTCTCGCCGCGAGGGCAATCTCTACTTTCTCCTCGGTGTTTTACGGTCAGGGCTGAGGAGGTGACAGCGGGAGTTGGATCTGTCTGGGCCACCGTTGTGCCCTCCGAGATGGATGAGCTAGTGAGCATGAATTGTTCTGTAAAAGAAGATGGTTAGTATTCTTCCGGAAATGAGACAAATAATATGAGATCTAAGGTGTGTCAACATATAGAATTCAGACTCGATCATCTCCAGAGGTCGGCGACTAAGGCCAACAAAAGAATATACCATTTCGGACTCGGTAAGCTTTACCATGTCGCGGGGGAATTTGTTCCATTCATCAATAAAATCCTTATATCTTTGGTGAAGGGAGGAGGGTTTTTTCCTCACGATCACTGGTTCTTGAGGAGGGTTCACTTCCTGCCACTCATTTGGGAAGGGCCAGTGCTCGCCATTCGTGAACTTTTTAAGAAGGGTGAACAAGAAAATGTGCCTTCTGGTGGGAAGAAAGGTAAAATGTACCGTTCTGGTTCTTTATTCCAAAGCAGAAGAAAAGGAAATCTACATTAGGTTCTACCCTATAAAACCTACATAATATTATATAGCTGGTAATAAATTTGATAGAGTTGGGGGCCATTTAGAGTAGGGGGACTCCGTATTTTTTGGCCATAGCGACCATGAAGGGATGCATAGGAAACCTAATTTATGCTCGTATATGGTCTTTAAAAATGGTAATATGATTAGGAGGGGGGTTGTTAGGGTCATTCATGCTGGCCTCAGGCTTGACAAATTGCATGGTGTCAAGAAGGTGGAGTCTTACTGAAAGCTGGTGGTAGATTAAGTTTGGGAAGGACCCAGGGGTTCTCTATGGCAACCCTGGTACTTTGGGGAAGAGTGGGTAGGTCGGCGTAAGCAGAAGGTGGAACAACAGTTACTGGGTTAGTTAGGAAGAAAACTTGGGTTGGATGAAGGAGGAGCTCGTGATTGGGGTAGAGGGATGGTTCCAGGGATATCTTCGGTTAGAACCCTAGTTTGGGCTTCTAGCTCGGCCCAGGTAGGGCTCCCCACCGATTCATCTATGAGACCAGTTCTAGGTCAATTTTTGTTTTTTTTACTATTTTTCTATTTAGTGGAATTTCTACAGATTCAGTTTCACAGGAGATGTCTGGGATAGGGGTTGAATCCATGGGAAAATTAAGGTTTTGGGAATCTGAGTCAGAAGATTCTAGAAACAACATACAGCCACACCAAAATAAAAAGTGTGGGAAGGGGAAGAAAAAGATATGTTTGGAATACAGGAAATTAAAATTAAAATGATGGAATCAATCTAGAGCAATAAATTAAATTAACAGAGTTAGGGGGACTTACCCATGATAGTGCAGATTGGAGGGATTTGTCGAGCTAAATTTCTTGATCGGAGGAGAGTAGATGTTCTTTATGGGAGAGCTTAAGAGGTTTTTACAATGGCGGATGGTGAAATGTTTCTTTAGTTTTTGTTTAACAAAGGAAAGAAGGTGAAAAGACGACTGAATTAGGAACAACGCAAAGGAAAGTAGGGTTAATTGTGGGCCTTTTGTTTTCTGGCCCACAAGAATATATTATTACCAGGAAATAGGCATGCGGCACATGTCCGACACAATGGTAGCGTGAATTTAATGTTCTGGAGGTTGATGTGTTTTTTACGTTTTTGCGCTTTTACCAAGGGGCGCGTGGGTTTACCTCTGAGTTGCTTGTGTTTACAGTCAACTTGATTTCCTACCTCAATTAAGTAGAATGTAGGGGATTAGCTAATACAACATCCAATATTTAGGTCAGCATGCACGTGGGTTTTAGGTCTATAAGGCGAGCTCTCCTATAAGATGGGTGAGTTGTGCATAAGGGTGGCAAACTCTTATATGGGAGTGGTGAGCTCTTATATATGAGTTGCGAGCTCTTATATGGGAGTGACGAGCACTTATGGGGTAAATAGTATTATAATAGCTTGGTATTGGAAGCTGAGCTATACGGTTAATAGGATTTAGGCCCTAGTGGGCTGATATGGATGGCATGCTATGGGGCCCCGGCGAACTAAGGAAATAGTATGGTTATTGGCTCATGGTTATTATGATAACTTAACAAAATACGAGAGTTCTAATGTTTATAATAACTTAGCATATAGGAGGAATCCTAATTCTAAGTTGGTGGTTAATTATTGTATTGTTGTACGAATAGGAGATGGGAACCCTGGATTGGGAACACAATGACTTAATGCTTTCTTAGTTTAGATTAGTTTAATTTAGTTTAACAAGAGAGTAACTAAAACCTCCGACCGCCGATAATATCTATCCTCGAGAGACACGACTCGGGAAAGCTTACCGTTTTACAATCGACTCCGTACTATTGCGGTGAAGATTTCTTAGAGTGCTAAGAATTCTTCGATCACTTCCTCTGTAGCCACCGCCGTATCTATCATACCCGAGACCCTCCCCGTAGTCTCCGTGCTCATATCCTTAGAAACCCGTTTTTCCATCATCCTCTTCCTCCTCGTCGTCTTCTTCATTCTCTTCATCATCCTTGTCATCATCATCTTCGTCATCCTTGTCGTCGTCAGTGTCCTCAATTGCTTCGACCCTTGTCTTCTCCGAGGGCATCAAGAAAGTCAGGATAGTAATGTTCCGACCATTGAAAGTCATGCTTTTAACAAGCATAGCCACACTTGGATAAATAACATCATCGTCGTAAGGGTCGACGCCGTGGTGTCGTGCGAGATCGGTGACTAACGTGCCCAAGGTGAGCTTCGCCGTCTTCTTATCGTTCGTTCATTAAACATTCTCTATCGCGGCCATCAGTAGCAGATAGAGTTTCACGTTACCCCGGTGGTGCACGATCCATAAGGCTCTCAACTCGGACGATGAGATCCTCGTCATATCCTCCTTCCCCAAAAATACTTGCATGAATAATTTATACGTCAAGTACATGGCATTCGACCGTAATGAAGTGGAATTAAATCGGCATCCGGGCTACGGTGGTGCTCCCGAGAGTTTCTCCCACCAAACCTTCTTGTCGTAATCATCGTGTTGAAATGACTCGTCCCCCGGTTTGTCACTGTTTATTCCGAAGAAGTCGTCGAGGTCTCTTTTTGAGGTATGAAATGGTTGGTTGTGGAGTCGTCAATCAAAAGAGCCATCGGCAACCGGCCTGTAAGTTGTGAAGAATTCCAACATAAGAAGTTGGTGGCCGGGTTGCTTAACGTCCGCCCAATTTTCCAAGTCGAGGTCCTTGATGCCCGCCATGAACTTCTCTGCCGTTTTATCGCCCATTGCGATTTGGCGTTCCAAAAGTCAATATCAATGTGTCGAGGAGCGTAAACGTCCCTTGCGATCAAGGATTTGAATAATTTCTCCTCCCTCTCATCGATTAAGTTGAACGGAGCCAACCCTCCCCCCGGCGTTGCTCGGTCCTTTCCCCCGACTTCTCCCCGAGTTATTTCCTTTTCTCGTTCACGAACCGGAAGCCATTTTGATTAAGATTTTAAAATTTTTAGAACAAAAACTTCTCTTAGGGATTTCGTTGAACACCTGCTGAGCACACACTTTCAACCAAGAACAATCTCCAATCTCTCCCAACAATCACTCCCCTTTCAAAAATCCCTGAAAATCAATTCCCAAGCAGTTAAAGAGTACGAGTTCAAGACGTTTTACCTCTCGAATCACAGATTCGTTTTCTTGAGGTTTGAGGTGAACAAATTGGGCTTGCTCTTTTTCGTCCGAACGGATGAAATTGCTTGAATGTAGTTCTCCGATCGGATATGTTTTTTTGCAAGAATACGGGATTATGATTGCCTTGAAAACAATTTTGCTCTGTTGCTCTGTAAAAATAGGAGAGATATTAATTGAATTATGAAGTTTCTGAGTTTAAGAAACCTGACTTTTATAAAGCCTACGTAGTCGTCCGATCAGATTGTGCTGTTGTCCGATCGGATGAGAGATCGGTGGTTTGATCCGGTCGTTTAGTGCTTTTGTCCGGTCGGATGGTTCTCCAGTAACTTTTGTCCGATCGGTTTAGCTCTCCATCCGGTCGGATGGTACTGTTTGCTACGAAAATTTTTATATATTTTTTATTATATATATATTTTTTTTGTTTTTGTGTATATATATATTTTTTTGTATTTTAATTACTTATGTACATTGATTTGTCCCTACAATACTCACGAAAATAAAGTTCGTTAAATAGAAATAAATTACTCAAGCACAAATCTTTTATTTATTCAATAATCGAGCATAATTGCTCTTATTTAAGATAGAAATTCAACCAAACAAGCCAAATCCTGAACATAATTGCATAAAATTAAGGTAAACAAGGAACTAAGATCCTATAATGTTATTTAGGCTATTAGGCGGGTTAGGTCCATAGGCTAAGTTTTCGAGGTTTTTCATCTCCTCCTCCATCTTATCAATTTTAGCCTTTAGCTTGATGATCTCGTCGTCCGCTTCGGACAAGTACTTATGGAGCGTGGCTATGTCCTCTGGGAGCGTAATCTCCTCATAGAGGTAATTGGAGATAGCTGCTCTTAACTCGTTCATTGTTTCCCGTTACTCCTCCAATTTTGTTTCAAATCTCTCCACCATATCCTCATATTTTTTTCTAGTTACCCATCCGTACCCAAAGTTAACGGGAGGTGGGTTTTCGCTCATGGCTCTCAATGAGTATTCAAACACCATGGATTTATAAAGAAGAAGATAGTTGTGAAGAATAAGGACTCTTACGATGGGTTTTTATAGGGGTAAGAGGCTTAGGAGATGGGAACTTAAGAATCTTTGAAAATCAGGACATTCCTAATATTTTCCTTGAGTACCAAAAATTAAAATTCGAGAATCAGCTAATATTCACCATAATCCTCATCAAATCAGGCTTACCTTGCGTTATTCACTTACCGAATCCGCGTTCAGAATCAGCAGATTTTGCCGTAATGTCCGATTGGATATTATTATATCCGACAAGATTGTATGCATTCAACCTTTTCGATCGGCCATCACCATTGTCCGGTCGGATGGTAGTCCAGAAAGTTTGATCCGACCGGTTTCCTTCATCCCTCCGATCGGATGCTTTGTGCTGAAGGTTGGTTTCAAGCTTTCTAAACATCTTAAAGCATAAATAACAACTACCGAAATGAAAAACATGTAAAAAATAAAAATATCATAAAAACACTTAGATTACCTCCCAAGAAGTGCAACTCTTAACTTCCTTTGCTAGACGTTACCTCGTTTTGGTTCAAGACTCCCGAGGTGGATCACTAAGTAGCATGACTTCACGATCGGTTTTGGGAATGGGTCCCCCATGGTAAAATTTCACCCGATGACCATTGACTTGGAACGTGGAGTTTCTTTTATCGTCGTATAAAGTTACGGCCCCAAATTTGTTGATACTAGTGATCAAATATGGCCCACTCCATTTCGATTTGAGTTCTCTTGTAAATAATTTGAAACGTGAGTTAAATAGTAAGACTAGTCTCCCTACCTCAAATTCTTTTGGAACAAGCTTTGTGTCATGCATATCTTTCATCTTTTTCTTGCTTGCCCATGCCATCTAATAAGAATTGTTTCTTATCTCCTCAAGCTCGCTCATCTCCAACTTCCAAAATTCACCGGCCTCGTTCACACATATTCAGCTTCCGTATTGCCCATTGCGCTTTGTGTGCTAATTCAACCGGGAGATGACAAACCTTTCCATAAACTAATCGAAAAGGACTCATGCCCAAAACCGTTTTATGGGCCGTTCGTTACGCCCATAATGCATCAACGAGTTTCATCGCCCAATCTCTATGGTTCGGTTTTACTATCTTCTCCAGAATGCTCTTGATTTTTCGATTACTTATTTCGACTTGTCCCGACATTTGTGGATGATAGGGGGTTGCTACTTTATGTCGTACCCCATATTTTTTCATTAACCATTCGAAAGCACGATTACTGAAATGGCTCCCTCTGTCACTTATTATCGCTCTTGGCACTCCAAAATGGCTGAAGATGTTCTCGTGTAAGAACTTGAGAACGATCTCGGAGTTAGCCTTCCGGGTTGGTATTGCTTCTACCCACTTCGAGACATAATTAACTCCAACAAGGATGTATTCATACTCTCCACTCTTTGGAAATGGTCCCATAAAATTGATGCCCCATACATCGAAGATTTCGATTACTTGGTTCAGAACCAATGGCATTTCGTTCCTCTTTCCTATTAAGCCCGACCTTTGACAATTATCGCATATCTTGCAGTAATGATGTGCGTCGGCGAATAGTGAGGGCCAATATAGACCGGATTGGAAAACTTTAAATGCTGTCTTCTGACTCTCGAAATGTCCCCCCTCGTCATGACAAAATCTCAACACGTCAATATTTTCTTTGTCCGATACACACTTTCGATAGAGTCCGTCCTTGCAACGTTTATATAGGTATGGATCATCCCAAAAGAAACTCTTGTATTTAGACAAAAATATTTTTCTTTCTTGTGCAGAAAGATGGTTAGGGATAATGTTGCATGCAAGATAATTGACAAAATCAGCATACCAAGGCTCACCAGTGTTTTCAACAATGTTAGCATCCTCGTATGGAAAGATATCATCAACAAAATCAAGTTTGCTAGACTCATAAATGATCGACAATCACATTTTCACATCCTTTTCTATTCTTGATTTCAACGTCAAACTCTGTCAAAAGAAAATGTTCTCGCTCTTAAACATTGAAGTGATTCTAAATAGTCCACTGAACGCAACTCAAACATTCACTTGAGCCACTTATCACCTTCCATTTCGTGCTCCTACATTAGTTTTACCAATTTATCTTCAGATTATGGTGGCTCTGTGAGTCCTGTCTTCACAATAGTTTTCAACTTCATCATGAAAACTTTGTCATCTTTCAGTCAAGATGGTAGCTTGAATGACACTTTTTTCATGATATGCTACGTACAAAAATATTGCCTAGCTCCAATGAAAATGCATTCAATGGAACTTTTCATACTGGGTGAATATAGCAATCCGAATACCAGGAAAAATAGTTCATATCTTGCAAATTGTAATTAAAAAGTTGATAATGATAATAATAATAATAATAATAATAATAATAATAATAAACAAGGGTAAACAATCAACAGCGTAAAAAGATATAAAACCAAATATTATTGCATCCGTGTTAATCACATGTTACTAAGTATAGTACAATCTGGTACATAGAATTCTGCTGGATCTATGCAAAAAAA